>JAPTGZ010000005.1:25382457-25394610 GCA_029814645.1 Fowleria isostigma | reverse complement strand
TTAAGTAGCTGGGATAGGCTCCATGCGACCCCCATGACCCTAGTGAGGATAAAGCGGGTTCAGAAAATGAATAAATGAATAAATATCTTCATCTTCTCTCTGTGGATGGATGTAATATCATTTATTATCGCCAAATTAAAACACTTGAAACACACACCCAGTACATTTTTGCCAAAATTGATTTTGGACTTTTCATTGTTGTTCATTGAAAAGGTAATTGACAGTTATACTGACCTACTGCAGTCCCAAATCCATCACATTCACAGGAAGGAATGAGTTAGTCAGCCAGCTGTCCAGTGGATGTGATGTTTGTAGAGACTCAGGCTCCTAATTCCAAACAAAGTCAGCATGGCAGCTCCCATGAATGCTGCATTTAGGATTTAATTGTAGTGGGATGAAATCACAGCATCCATCTCATTTTACTGTCTAGGATCCTCAGTAACAAATGTTATAGTAAACCTATATACATTCACTTGTTTACCCACACTTGCCATAACTTGTTCACATTTGTTATCAAGGGCGCTGTGTACTGGATGTACAGATTTTTCATTTGTAATTAGAAAAGCACTTGGAGAGTGCAGACCTCCGCCAAGCATGATAGTCCCCCCCATGTTGTGACTCACACCTTATTTGTATCAGTGCCCCGACTGTTTTTTGTTTGTGTGGAGTTTTATGCACAAATGCTGAAAATGGTTCTATCTCCTAATGTTAAAGAATCCTTTAAAAAAATCCTGGAATTTCCTCAAAATCCATCCAGTGGTTTTTGCGTAAAGTTGCTAACAGACAGACAGAGTGCCCCGTACCTGGCCCCTCCCCCTTCCTCACACACACACAGCTCAGGGAATCACAGGTAGTCCCGGAGAAGAGGGGAGACGTTTGAAAAAAATTTGCGCATTTGAACAAGACACAAATTTTGAATCACTCCCAAAATCTAACTGATTGTTTCTTGTGTCATTTCCATCATTTCCTGAAAATTTCATCAAAATCCGTCCAGTAGTTTTTGCGTAAAGTTGCTAACAGACAGACAAACGCTGGCAAAAACATAACCGTTTGGGCGGAGGTAACAGAACAACTTATCACAAACTCACATTCAACTGACCCAGCACACAAATATCTTGCCTTAATGAGATGTGGAACTACATGTAAACATTGCTATCTATTTTTTTCCCCAACTCTTTTTAGTCAGGTTTTACACAAGAGAAGACAGTGACAGACAGTTTTATAGAACAGTGTGAATACCAACATCAACACATCCTCTAAATCCATCCCCACCCATAAACCCACCCACTTCAGGTCTGAACTGGACTAGGACAAAAATAATTCTAATAAAATAACAGTTAAGGAAATAAGGAAGAAAAAAATGTTTCATTTTGATTGTACTTGCACCATTCATACGTTCCAAACCATACAAACACCACCTTAACACCTCCTGCTCAAACACTTCTAAAGGCCACTCGTCTATTGTAGGTGTTCCTTGCTGAAGCAAATAAATCACCCTGATGTACAATACTCAACAGAAGTCTCATTTCCCTTCCACAACACAAACACATAATGTCCACTTTGATGTTTGAATAATAAAAAAAAACAACCAAATTCAATGAAAAGTGATTGTGACATGTATCATGTCACAGACAAAAGACAGAATTTCTAATTTAGCATAACTTTTTAACCAGACATCTTGACCTTTGGCCTCCAAACTACAATCATCTTATCCTTTGGTACAACTGAACATTTGTGCTAATTTTGAAAGAAAAAATCCCCATCAATTTATTTCTGAGATTCTGTATTCACAAAAGTCATGTTGACTTCTTGAGTTAAGGTCATAAATGTGCTGTTAGGTCACAGCAACCTTGTTTCAACATGACATAAAAGGCTTTACTAAGTGAGCCTTATTACCATTAATACATTCGATTTTCACTTTCGCTTGATGACCTGAGTGAAATAGTTCCTTTTATGTTAGAAGTACTCACATTTACCTCAAAACACTCTTGTTTTCTAGTGGAAAGAAAAACATGTATCCGAGAGGCTCGGCAGTCTATTTGGTTTTCCTTCAGTGTCAACACAACATGCTGCTGTGTTCGATAAATGGACACAGAGTGGCAGCCTGCAGATTCGCCAGAGAATATCTCATGGCTTTAAATAAAAAAAAAATAAAAGCAGACATATAGGGTGCATTTACCACTGCTCTGAGTCTACAGAGGCCAGTGAAGAATGAGAGGAAATATGGCCCTGGGGGGAGGAAAGTGAGCGATATACTGCAGTTCCCTGGAGCCTGCTGTTAGAGCCACAACCTTTACACCGGCCCCCCTGGGACCGGGCAGCTGCTGCCTGGCATCAATATTTAACACACTACACCCTGACTGGACTTAAAGCTGCATCAGAGGGAAACATACATGCACAAAAGCACACAGATACATGGGCAATAACGCACCTGAACACACATTCAAAATGGTTTGAACATTGAGTTGCACTACACACAAATATACACATGTAATGGTGCCAAAAGGTCAGGGTGAGACACCGCATTATTCTTTTGCTCTGAACTAACTATGCTGCATTACTAGTCAACTCATTCATACTTCAAAAAATGGAGTAAATACTTAAATTATTACTGGCAAATAATTTCATTATGAAAGTTTTACAGAAAAAAAGGAATGATGTCCAATTGTTTTGCATTAGAATAACAGATCAACTAGACCTATATTAAGTATTTAGTTGATTTATGTACTCGCATCAAAAATTTCTAAAAACGTCCAAATTCCAATAAATACAGGTTTTTATATAACTTATTTTAGCCACTTCATTGGGGCCCAATGAAATATCAGAGACTGATTGATGTAAATCATACAAAGCTGGCTTAATAGTTGGGTTTCTGTTACCCTCTGAAATGTGCAAAATGCAAATGTGCAGTAGAAAACTGGTAATGGAAACATCAAAATGTCACAAAAAATGTGAAAGACTGTTAAAAAGTTTAGGAGGTTTTTGGGATTTTTCAATATAAAATTATTTCACAAAAGAGTAATGGAAACACATTTTGCGCATTTTCACTGGTCATGGGCATGATAAGTCTGGTGCCACCAGAAGTTCAATATCACAGTTAATTAAATGTTACCCAGGTCATTCAAATTCTGGATCAACAACTGGTTGGTAAATTCTGTATAATTTTCCCCCAGAAATCTATCATGCATGGCTGCTGACATACATAAGGACTTTGCCTTGGAATGATCAGGCGCATCTGCGGAGTGGGGTCCCCCTCCCCCTCTCTGCGAGAACTACGGCATTACGCGAGACGGGTTGACAGGATTTTACTAGAATCACCCATCAGAAGCCAAACACTGTTTAATGGAAACACCTACAAGAAGTAATTCTACCTTGTTGACATTGTAGAAATAGCTCTTTGATTTTGCCAAAAACTGTAATGGAAACTCAGCTAATGATACTCACCGTTCAGCCCAGCCATTGGACCGCCTTTAGCTATGACTAAGGCATGCTTTTGTTGTCACATCATGTTAGTAATCTTATGCCATATCACAACAGTTTTTGTATATATATATATATATATATATGTAACGTTACAGACCAACCAAAACCATCCCCAGATCATAACACTGTCACCACAGACTTGGACTGTAGGAACTAGACATGATGGGCAATCATTTCATCCACTTCTCTTTTCACCCCAATGCACCCATCCTTCTGGAACAGGGTCAATCTGGACTCATCAGACCACTTGACCTTTTATCATTCTTTCAGAGTCCAGTTTAAGAAAAGTGAGGCTACTCACTGCATCGGTTAACGTGATTGGTGCAGCTGAATACTGTCTAATAATAGCTGTAGTTATTATCCAGTGGAAGTATCTGAACTTTTACTGAGTGAAATCCAGATAGGGATTGGATTAAAATAATAATTCTGCTACAATGTGTGACGAATTTATGGATTGTATAAATTACTGGTCATAACCATGAATACATATACAGTGAAGTAATGTTAATAACTGATAAATCATTTATTTTTTATGAAGTTAAAATGTAAAATACACCATTTTGTAATTTAATTTTCTTTTAGATTTTCCTTACATTAAGTGTATTTGTACAAAGTGTCTGTATCAGATTGGTATCACTGAAAGCAGCCTGAATTTCACTTGGCATCGGATCGTAATAGAAATCCATGTTATAAAACATTAGAAAGATTTTGATTGGCAGCAGTGAAGCATACAGCAGGTCCTATGACCCTATGCTACTACCTTTCAACATCACCAGTGTCTTTTGTTATTTTTCTGAAATAATCCACAAATATTTAAATTCTGATTAGGAAAGGTAAAAATAGTCCTGTGAAGTATTATTCACTCAATTCCACCCATTTCCTACTGATGCTAAATTTCTCCGATTCCCATTGCTGTTTCATGTCTGCACTCAGCTGTGCAGTACTTCTGCCCTTCCCATCAAAACGACATCACACTCAGCTGCACATTACCATCTTGTTGGACTGCAACAAGCAAGACTTTGAAGGCTTCCTTCTAAGTTAATGGCCCAGTTAAGGAAGCGACGCTGGCTGTTTTTAGAAGCTGTCCAGAAAACGATGCTGACAGGAGCCTTGTTTTACCTCATTTCATCTCATTTGAAACTCATGTCCTCATTATGTCAGTGGTGCGATGGGGCTGTAAATAAAGGTGGAGGAAAAGACAACAAGAGACAGAGGTAAAAGAAGAGCGATAGACACTGTATGTCCCGTGGCTTTCAAAATACAAAGGCTTCAATCAGGATAGGAGCTCTAATTTGCCAGGACCTGTCTAGCTGGTGCAATCGTTCTCAGTCTAAAATGTACTCGCACACATAAACACACTGTGGATAAAAATACACTCACACAGATGCATAAACACAGAGCCAAGATCACAAGCACCCCAGGGTGCTGCTGTGTGTACATTTATATATATATATGAAAGTGTGAAGGTTTTGTTCTGTTCCACTGCCTCATTCCCGTGCCATGGCTTCGTTGTTTTAAATCTCTCAGTGTGTTAACGCGTATGTCTTCTAGCCATTCTGATTTTCAGTGTTTTCATTGCCTCACTAAGCTCCAGCAGATGTTTCTCTGCTTTTCTAAAGACCTTCTCTGCAGCCTGGGCGGAATATCAGAATACCTCTTCCTAATCCACTTTACCCACTAATCCCTGCTCCGTAGACCTGTTGGCTTGCTTTTTATACAACACTAGTTCTTTCTCTCTCTCCCCCATTCACTGGGGGTCTTAGTGAGATCACTATCGAGGAAACCCATAGAATTAGTCTGCATCACCGGACCAGGGGAGGGATCTTACTGCTGCTTGATTTACTGATATTCAGAGGGAGTGGAATTGATCGGAAGCTGTGGGACCTGGGCGCTGTCTACCAGGGCTTTGCAGAAGTGAGTTAAGGTTTCCCATTCCGCTGTTGGCCCGCCAAAGCAATGGGGACGGGATTTAGCTGCCTGACAAAAGCTTGAGAGGGATGTGATATGTCATCTGCTGCTGTGGGATACAAGGGGATATTCACAGACACAGCGTAAATAAAGGGAAAAGGAACAGCTAGTGCTGGAGACACAGCACAGACAGCCCACATCCCGCAACCCTGAATGAATGACTGGAGGGTGAGATTTGATTCAGGCGACTGGCAGCGGGACATCTGCAGGGGGAGAGGGACAGAATTAGGCTAACTGGTGCATTTCAGTCCTTGTATTCTCAGAGTTCATGTACTCAAGCGGCCCTGGAAAGAAACACTGAATGAGTCACTAGAGGTTAACAAATGGGCAATCTAATATGTCTGGTCAAGCATCCTTACTGCTGCAGCCTGTGGAGAAGTTGGATGAATAAAAAAACTTCTCCTGCCTATATGAGACGCAGAAAAGCAATAGTGTCTTTCAAGTCATGTCACAATTATTACATAGCCTAATCGCTTTATTGCAATTATTTGAGCTAAGCACAGCTATTTTTCAAAACCATGATAACTATATGAAATCATCTGGATGAAGAAAACAGAAATGTAATTTTTTTTTTACCTATTTCCACAGCAGTTTCCACTGTTTCAGGTTTGAATGTTGCTTTTTAAATGACATAATTTCTTATTACACCCTCTCCTCGTAGCACCTGTCATCAGTGATTTCCTTGTATTTTTCAGTAACAGGCTTTTTATGTTGTAATTTGTTGTGAAATCCACTTAAAGGCAAACAAAAACGCACTACAGTAAATTTAAAAGTGTTAAAAGTTATACAAGTTATGATGCCTTACGCTGTTGTGTTAAAGCGTACAAGTAATGGAAAGAAAAGTTAAAAGCTAAGTGTAAGAATTTCTGTTTGTTTTAAATGTGAATATTGAGAGGGATGATTGTTTGAAGGAGAGATGTCAAGGTACTAGACAATAGAAAAAGACAGATATGCTATGTAGCCAATCAGAAAGCGGGAGTTGAACAAACGAAGAAGTCAGAATGTATGACAACTAGGGTTGCAAAATTTCGGGAATTTTCAAAGTGGGAAACTTTCCATGGTAATTAACGGGAATTTGTGAGAATTAATTGGAATTAACAGGAATTTACGGGAATAAAACAGAAATTTACAAAATTGAAGGTTGGGTCTCAACAGGGAACTTAAATATAGTTGGGGAAAATATATTGTAGCATAATCTTGGCTAAAACAACCAGACTTAATGCAAGTACACTCCTCAATCACAAGCACACAGCACTGCTTACTGCAGGGCTATTGAGGCCACACCCCTTGCATGCACTGTGCACTCCTCCATCACATGCACAGATGATTGCTTAAACCGTGGAGGCCACACTTGGGAACCCAAAGCACAAAACTATTGAAGCCACACAGTTGAGCCTGCAGATTATATAAAGTCAGGTAAGTTTTTTATAGTATTATGGGGTAAATATATTTGATCTATAACGGTATTACTGTTTAGCTTGCAAAAATTAAATAAAAATGTATTCATACAGTAGCTAGCTAGCTGATAAGTTAGGTGCTAAATGTAAGCTATTTTTCATTTCATTGGCCATTTAAGAGGCTAGGTTATTATAGCTCCCTCAAATGTGATGCTGTTTCCTCTGACTCCTGCAAGACGGTTTTCTGTAACCAAACAAAAATTTATACATCAATTGTAAAATATTTTGACGGCAATTCCAGTTGTTTAAACAACTATATTTCTGTTCATGCCATTGCATGACTCATCTAGGTGCCTGTGACCTCGCCTATCTACCGAGGGTATGTTAACTCTCCACTAGCCTGGTCACTGTTGTCATTCCCTACTACCAGCTACTTGGATTACTCAGATTTTTTATTTTGAGAATGGATATTTACAGTACATGGTGAAAAATAGCAGTGATGGCATTATCAGTTTCATTTGTCTATTAGCTTTTTTTTTTATGTTGGCATCTGCCTCCCAATGCAATGTGGAAAATGTACACCCATCAGTTGATACTGACATTGTCTTACGGCAAAGCCACATCATCTAATGCAGTGATTCTAACTTTTTACCATGGAGTACCCCTTAAAATATACTTTTTTATCTATGTACCCCAACTCTTGCTTCAGCATTAATGACTGAAAACAATTTGGCAAAATTTGTTCCTGTGCCAAAGGTGCCTGTTTATATTTAGAAAACTTTGTAAAGAAACAATATATATTTAATACATATAAAATAACTCATTTTTTAAAGCAAATTGTGTATGCAAAATATTAACTAAAAGTGCCCTCTTTCATTGGTAAGAAAAATAAATTGGTCATTAATTAATGAATGAACCTCTCAATGACCCTTGGCTACTCAAATAAACTCATTTTGAATAATATGAAACAGAAATGTTCTTCAAATGTTACCAAAGCTTAAACAAGATGATTGACAATAAAGCTATTATATGCATGTATTTATTGTTTTATATTTCAGCGTTAATTCTCATCATTTATTTTGTATTCAGTACAATATGACTTATTAAATGGATTTTTACAAAAAAAATGTCAAGTACCCCCTGGGCTTCTTTCAAGTACCCCTGAGGGTACACATACCACACTTTGACGAAAGACTGATCTAATGAGATGTCAGTACAACCCTAATTCCTGTCCCTAAACTAAGCAACACCAAACTATACGTTAACATGATGCAACACATTTTCCATATTTCTGGACAAAAAAATATATATTACATATCATGTAAAATTAGTTACGTCTTAACATGTGTAGCAGTTATAATGAGTCCACAAGTGTTATTTGACAGAAAAAAACAAAAAAAACAAAAACACTTAAAAGAACTATTTTACTCCATTACAACCACTTTGTGCAGTAAAACATTGCTTATTACACAATTTACTGACTATAAGTAAGGCTTTGAATGCACAGCTTTTGCTTGTTATGGAGTATTTTCACAGAGTGCCATTAGTATTTGATACTTTAGCTGCTTTTCCACTAAAATTAGCAGGTTGACCTGCGTTTCAAAAACACGTGTCGACCTGCTAACAATCAGCATTTGGCCTTTCTCCATTGACCAAAAAAGGCTTAGTCTGTGACCCTTGCTGGCAAGCTGCGTGGCCTCCACTTTCTCCGCTGTGCATTTGGTGACATCCCCATGCTGGGATCGCATTGATGATGATATCACAAGTGCAACAGAATTCAAGGAAGTAAACAATCTGAGCAACACGGAAGCAAGTCAGGTGCTGGTCAGTGTCCTTTCTTGTTTTACACTCTTGTCCGTCCTCAAAATGGTCATTCACAAATCTCGTTATCTTGTCAATGCTGCGACATGTTTCTCAATCCAGTCTTGATTCGAATGCAAGCAGAGCATTGTTGTGGCATGTGACTGGCGCGATGTTATGACACATCACGTAATGCTCTACGTCATCACGTAAACTAATGGGTTGACCCCCGTCTGGCATTCCCATTGTATGCCGATTGGAGCCGAGCAGATTGAAGGCGATTTTAACCCACGTTGTTTATCGAGTTGTTTGACGCTGGTCGGTGCACCTTTTCCACTGCCACCAAAAGCCGATTTTTAGTGGGTTTAAACAGGTTTTTTTCATCAGTGGGAAAGGGGTATTAAAGCGTTAAATGTGAATATTTCTTCCGCCAGTGGTCTGGGTCAGGATGCTAGCTCTGAGCAGAGCAGTATTAGCTGATAGGGTTCATCGGGGTCAACTGATGCAGCATCAATAGACAGAAGCTTAGTAGATTTTGTTTCTGATTTCAGGACTTGGAGGAACATTGTCAGAAAACTTGAGCCATGGCTTTGAGATGAGTTTGTCTGTATATTTTTGTTTATCTGACCATAGCTGCTGATAAGCATTTTGTATCGCCTGCTGGCAAATAAATGATTGACAGCTGTAAAATGTTGCCAAGCAACTGCATGAAACTTTGTACTGAGAAACACCTTGCTGTGATTAAGATCAAGAAATGGAGAGAGTGAAAGCAGTCTTTAGACAGAGGGTGAACACTGACCACCAAATATAATTTGGCAAGCTCCTCTGGTTTTACTTGTAAATGAGTAAACTGTGCTTCAAGACATGCTTAACTTTTGACTGAATTAAAGAAACAACTGCTACCGACCAGAAACTCTAATGCTTGAACACCAGCATGTTCTGCATCTCAGACTTGTCTGCTGACTTTCAGATGGTACTAGGCTATTTTTCACTCAGTCTCTTAGCAACAGCCACAAGTCAGCATTGTCAGAGTGTTCTGTCAAAGGTGTCACAATGAGGTGTGGGCAACCAACACATCTTCAACTCAACAAGTTAAGTTTGATGCCAGGAGGTTTAATCCTCATTACAGACTAAAAATAGACAAATCATAGATCACCCAGGGGTTATTACGCCTGCCTCCTCCACCAAGTCAAAGGTCTATTTTTGATCTGTTGTGGTTAAACGTCTCATCTTACTGCAAAGAGGTGATGATGTGCAGCTCATAAGTGACAAAGTAAACTTCTGTCCACACCCAAACACACCTTGTAATGATCGCTTTGCAAATTGAGGCTTCAGATCAGACAGGCTTGAAGAGCAAAATGTTTCCTTTAAACATTTCACAAACATCTTAACAAAGCAGACGCAGTGAACCTCTTTTTCACATTTCAGTGTTTTCCATTTTGAGGTTCACTCAAAATTTAGTTTGACAGTTGGACAGAGACAGAACTGGTGTGGGGTAGAAAGACTGGCATCTGACAGATGGTGACGGACCAAGATCCCAGGGAAAGAGAGGGTATGATGAGGAAAAAAGGGTGGAGGGTAGAGGGATGACGAGGCTGAGAGGCAGATGGAGACTCAGCTCCTACTCTCTCTCCCCGGGGAGAAAACAGTTGATCCAAGATCTGAGCTTTAAAGAGAAAGCCATGAAAATAAGAGAGCGGGAGGGCATATAAAAAATACCAAGTGGGGAGTGAAAACAGTTTTTGCTTTCTTTTGATTTTGCCTGCTGACCAGGCTAAACAAGCAAATAAGACATCATTTTAGGTCTTGGCAAATTTAGAAAATGAATGAAAATGAATTAAAAGCAAGTATGTCTGCGTGATTTGAGAAAATGATAGGACAAACCATTGAAGCAATTCTGAAAATTCCATTCCAGTTTTCCCTCTGTTTGTCTAACTACTTCATTTTGCTGAGGTGATTTAAGAATAACTAGAGGTAGAATTCTTCATTTCTGGTATCCTTTATTTCACCACATTTTCAAAGTGATAAAACTAAGTTCACTTTGTTTTTAAACAACCTGGAAGCTTTTGGAAATTGATGTCATGACTTTATCAGACTGTCGTTATTCTGAGTCAATTGAGGGCGAACCTGTGGTTGTATTTCGGGCTCCCCCTTCTGACACAACAACCTTTTGCTTGTCATCATCAGAAAACCTTGAGTAGACAAGCAAAAAATACACACTCTACAAGTTGGCTTTCACGTTGAAGAAATTCCTAAAAGTGTTAAGGTACCACAACCAATAGATGATGTTTATTTGTGTGAAGCCAGTAGCTGGACTACCAATTATTAAAGTGCAAAATATTTTAAGAGTGAGATAAAATAATAAAAAAACTAAAATGAGGTGTTCTCAATTTTATTATGCATAATATTATCACACTATTATTATACTATATTTGAGCTAACTGAAGTAACATGGAAAAAATATACAGAAATGAAAAGAACAGTGGGAAATTTGAATACCATTTGCTGAGGAGTCTGTAAAATTTTGACCTCAACCGTATGTGAAAAAGCTGGGACAGAAAAAGTAAAAAGAATAAAAGAAAACAAAGACAGAATAGTATAGCAGAGCCTTCCAGTGAATGGTAATTAAAGGGGAAAATGTCATTAATTAGCAAACAGGCCAGCTGTGGCGCTCTTTAAAGCTCAGCTTCCTAACATTAAATATAGATTACAGGACATGCAGAACACACACACACACATGTAGAGACAAAATAACAGTGATGCACAGATCTAATTAGTGGGATTGATTTTTTCTAACCCCAGTGGAGAGACAGCAATAGGAGAGTGAGATTCTCAAATGCCACTCCTCTGCAGGAATCTGCTCACTCTAGGGGAAGGACATAAAAGATAAACTGACAGAAAGATTAAAAAAAAAAAAAAAAAGAAATGGTGAGAAAAGATCAACATGCAGCTTATGGTACAAAAAAATATATTTATAATAAATGATATCTTGCAATCATTCATCACACTTTATTATCATAGTGCAAAGAATGAATCCAGGTAGACAGAAAGCAGAGGAGAAACAATGCTTTGTTGGTCTGCAGCACTTAAACTTCCTACAACAAGCAGTACATCCACTTGGCTGTTACCATGGCAACACCGGGGCATGTGGGAGGTTTCTCGTAGTTATTCTACTTTTATTTAGCCCATCACGTACTACGTTCATCCGATGACATAGAGATTACATTCTCCTTTTAACCTTTGCCATTCATTTAACATCCATTTCTCTGTACAAACTTGACAAATCATACACATTACATATTACATACACTGAATGTCACCAGTATGAATAAAACTATTACACATTCAGAAGCTTTATTTCACCAGGTACCATTTTTTAGAGCCAGTATCAAAGTGTAGAAATAAATGCTAAATTACCAGAGTGCACTACGAATCATGATGGGAAACTGCACAAGCTTCTGCTCTACCTCAAACTCCCAGCATTCCTTTTCTCAACCACTTAATT
>JAPTGZ010000005.1:25335684-25351057 GCA_029814645.1 Fowleria isostigma | reverse complement strand
TCACTGTCCTGAGTGGGAATATGAGTGACAGTGGCCACAGAGGTCAAAGGCCACCGCCTCAATGCGCAGTTTACTGTCTGTGCCCCACCAAGCAAACTTAATAGGCCCTACGTCGTCTTCAGCAGCTCGGGCCTAATAATAATGAATAAATATTAAATAAATGCACCTTTAAAAATATAACGTTGCAGATATTAGTAGGTTCCTCAGGCTATTTGCATTAGATAAACTTGGAAATGATCAGTGTGCTCCAGCTTTTCTCCTATCAACTTGTACTATGTGCTTATGCATACGCTGGTTTTTATTTCTGAAACAACACTATTCAGGATAACTGTTAAAGGAGTGATGTAAACAGTCCATCTTCAACCAGGCCATTAGAAGAGCATATGGAGAATATTTACAACAATATGCAGAAAGACCAAGAGATGTGTAGAGTTTAAACAAGGTAAATAGATATCTTGTGAAGATAAAGAGAAAGTCAACTAAGACAGTCAGACATGAACACACGAGCACACACACACACACACACACATACAGATCTCTAACGCTAATGCTAAGGTAAAGTTCTCCTCAAGATGAGGTGTGCTGTGAAATATCCAAGCTTCCGGACCAGTGATCAGCCAATCCAGAGCTGCAATCAGACTGACAACCCAGCAGCCCATCTCTCCCTTCCTGCTTCACTTCACTGACTTTCTCTCACATACACATACACTATATACATACATAATCATACATACCGTGTTTGAAACAGGGAGCTAGACCTGCCCCTTTCACCTTCAGACCAATCTAAATGATAGAGGCTAATTTAAGCCATACTGTTCACACGCTCATGTACCTGTCAGATGGAAGGAAAAGGGCACAGGCTGAGGAGGAGTTGATGGTAAATATGAGAGAAGATGACACGTTGGAGCACAGGAGAAATTTTGGGTAACAACATGATGGAACTTTCACATCATCAGTTCTCAAGGCGTGGTATCACCATTCATCAGTGATAACCAAATTAGAATCTGAATTAGTATCATAAGCAACCAACATCAAAATAACACAGCTGAACATCAAGCCATACACTGTTTTTAAACAGGCAGATACTATGCTAGTTTTATCATTACCTACAACTTTGATGTCTTAAGATTTCATTGATAAAAACTTGATTTTTTAGATATTAGTGATCATATGATAACATACTTATTTTCAGCTGGTAGCTAATATTATTTAATAATTAAATTATGGAAATAACTAGACTTGGTTCGATACATTTTCAGTTAGCTTGTTAAAATGTAGCACCTTGTCAAAGTTAAAACGTGCGTGAGAAGAAGAGGGCTGATGGAGTACCTTTCTGTCTAAAATCGTCAGTTTTTCTTGTCAGCGCTTCACCTTCCACCTCACCTACCTGACTGACATCACAACCTGAGACAAGGCTGCAACTGATGTTTGAGCCCGATGTATCACGTGTCACTTTTCCATCCATTTTATCTTCTGGATGAATGTAAAGCTCTAAAACTATCCCTGAGGAGAAGCAGAAAGGAGCCCTGGAGACAAACTTCCCTAACTTTTCAAGCTTCTTCTTCCAGTTACCTCAGATGACAAGTTCAGACACTACAAAGAATCCATCTTCTTCAAGGTAAAGATCATGCTTTGCATTATCGAAGAGCCCCTATAAATAGAAAACAAATGCATGTATGTACACTGCTAAACATACATGGCATAGCCTGTACACTCTAGCGGATGGATTGGGGTTTCTATTTTCTCCCAAGGTAATCCTTGTTTGTCTGTTCACAAGTCGTTTCCTTCCACTTTAGGTGTAAGAGATGGGTCAGCATCTGTTTTCCCTCTGCGAATGTCTAGTTTGCAGCGCAGTGGGAAAAGAGAAAGGAGGAGGGTTTTTTGATGCGACACAGAAATGGGAACAAAATGTAAACATGCCAAACGCCCATTTCCCCCTGGGAAATCAGGCCTTGTGAAGACGAGGTGTCAGAACACATTCAAACATGGTGTATTGCTTGCCTTAGTGTTCTTGCTTTAAGACAGAAAACATAACGACAAGAAGAAAGAAAATAAATGGGAGGTACAGCGGAAATAGGAACAAACTCAAAGTGTTGTGCAGTTGTTCAAACCAAGCAGATGGAGAACCAAAGAGAAGGAAAAAACTTCATCAAAGTTTTAAAGAGAGCGTCAGCAGCACCGAGTAGGCATTTAGTGCTTGTGACAGCACTCTGACATTTGATTTCTACCCCAACTGCCATTGTGCATGTTGACTGAAGCTTTTCTGTTACTGTTCTGTAATAACAGGAGTACTGTATGCACATTTGCTATTCTCAGTGCAGAGTAAGACATATACAGAGGGGGAAAAAGGCAGCAGTTTACCCATCACTGGTGTGAATAAGCTGCTTGGCCTTCTGTAACAAGAAATTCAGCACATTTTTATATTGAGCTAGAGCTGAATAAACACTATGCCACAAGTCAAAAACCTAAGACTTCCTCACACAAAAACAGCTTCCAAAATAGCTCCCAAAAATAATGCACATCAGTGTTTGCATATAGACTGGTCTAGTGCTTCTGCAGGAATACCATAGGCAGTATCCAACTGGTGGATGCAGGGACCAGAGTCCTGCACTGGGTCGGGTACCCAATGAATAACCTGCAAAAACATGCAGGGACAGGTAAAAAAAAAATTAAAGAAGAATTTTTGCAGGTATGGGCATGGGTAGCAAGCAAGGAAGTGAAAAAATAAAAGATTTGTGGATGAAACTAATTTGCAGGACATTTAATGATGAATTAATGATCATCTAATTTCACAGTATTTAATCCATAGCCGGTTTATTTTATTGTGAAGTGAGTTTCACCTCTGTTTACATCTGGCCAAAGACGTTATTGAGCAGCATTTATTGATGGCATGTGTTTTAGCCCAGAAAAAAAAAAAAAAGAAGAAGAAGAAGAAGAAAAATACATCAGACTTATATAGCACTTTTTTGGACATTCAAAGATGCAGATAAAATAAAATAAAGCAGTTAAAAGTGAGTGATTGCATGACAGAATTAATGATTGTGATTTCTGTATTATTATTATTATTTTTTTTGGTTTTTTGTACTCATCTGCCCCACTATTATTCATAATACAGAGGAAGCCACATCATGTCATAAGGCTTTATGCCAACAGTTTTAGCCTTACAACATATGTGAAAATAAACCCCCTGCTTTTACTTCTTGTTTAGCCTCTTGGCGATTTCCTGCCGTTATGTCACTGTGCTTTTTACAGATCTCTGAACCAAGGACAACGCGGGTGAAAATGTGAACTGTTTTGTTGTCAAACTGGTCTGATGACACCTTTTTCAACCTGAATAAAATAACATGAGTAGAAAAAAAATCTGTTTCTGCCATTACTATCTCTCTGTTTTCACCATGTGTAAGTATCACAACTATACCAGACGTGAGTGCTTTAAGATGTTTTTTTCTGCATTAGTTGCAACAATGGCACAATCAACAACTGCAAACACAATTATTTACAAAAATCATGTAAATACTGTCTTGACAAAATTTACTCCCTGAATGTACACAAGTTTGAGTTTTGTGCCTTCATTAAAAAAATAAATAAATACAATTCAACTACAGTTTTAGTTGTTTTTTTGTTTTTTTTCTCCTTTAAACATCAGAGGGTTTGAGTATAACATAGGAGAAGATCTGGCCCTTAATCTGTATGTTCCTGCAATATGAAAATTAAATTAATTCTAACTGTGAAACTAAGTGCATGTAATGTAAAACTTAAATGTATTCATCATCATGACGGCAGAACAAATACTCACCAGTGCTGTGTTGGACAAGCTACCAGTTACTCTGCCATGAATGAAGCTTCACTACACAGAAGCTTCCACCCAGTCAAATGTAGCAAGCTAAGTTACACAAACACCACAGAAGTAGCTCACTACATGTGAAGGTACTTTAATTTAGATTAACTTAGCATTGTAATAAAAAATAAGAAACTACATGTTTAAATTGGTCTGGGTGATTGGTTTTGATGTAAGGAAGAAAAATAATTATTTATGGTGAAATATGAACAAGGATGCATTGTTCACATCAGATTTAAGTAATTTATTTAAATAAATATTATTAAAATTACTGAAACATATATGCCTCATGCTGAATCTATTTACAGTCACGCAGCTGCTTGTATGACCAGTAAAACCTACAAACTGATTAAGTAATGATAATTTTATAATGCTAATTTTATGATAGATAGCTAGATAGATAGCTAGATAGCTAGATAGACAGATAGATAGATTTTATTATCATCACACTTATAATGGTAGCTGCTGCAAGAGGGGAATATGCTGCTACACAAAGTTTTGTTGAAGTTAATACAATGAAGCTTCTATTACATTGTATTGTATTCTATAATAGTGAGCAAATCCTACTGATGGATTTATGGATAAACTAATTAGAGTAGTCTGACATGTCACTGTTTATAAAAACTGGGTGTTTTTTCTGGACTACTTAAAAATAATGCAAACGTTAAGAGTAACTTCACTTCTCCAGGGACTACCACTGACAATCTGTTAGTGTTAGTGTCACAGCCTTGAACCAGACAAACAGAGAGAGGAACCGGCTGTAATGCTCTTTACTGTGGGTTTGGCGGCTCTGAAAAGAATGATCAACCTCCACACACCTCAACCAACAACCATCGGATGTTCTGCACAACACCGTCTCACTGCAGTGAACTCTGTCATCTGACAGGTGTTCAGGGTCATACCTGGAGCAGGTCTCGTTTCCAACTCTGCCAAAGAAACTCAGCCTCGCATAACACACCTGGTCCATCCTATATTCACAGTCCTCTATTAGTACCACCAGCAACAAAAAGGCAGGGGGAAGTGGGGGAAAACCTCTGTCGGCTGGATTTTTCTCCGCGGTCCATAAGTGGACACTTCCATGAATGTACACAGAGACATTCCAGTAAACCACGCCCAGTCCAGGTGAATTGCCTGGTTTATAGTGAGACCAGACTCCCATGCAGACGGTGTGTGTGCCTCTGTCCTGAACAATCATGAGTGTTTGTGTTGTGGATTATATCATAAAATTTATCTAGACTACAGATTGCTTCTCTACTGTCTTAAGTCATATAGAAATAGCTTATGTGGTTGTTACCACGCTACTTGATCAATAAAAGAGTTAAGCTACTGAAACATTACTTGATTCAGGAAGTAGCGACGTTACCGCCAAGCTACTGAGAATTGTAGTAAGTTACTAATGATGCTACTTGTAGCAACGCTACTGCCCAACACTGCCAGTGCTATAGCTCTGCTAAGCATTTTAGCCCTTGGTGAATGCTTATTTGGTTTCCCAGTACATTTATTGCTTGGTTCATAGTCAGCACCCTGTTTTTAGAAGCAGCAGGCAGCTTTTAGAAGCAAACAAACTGATAAACCTACTGTACACTAATTCTCCAAATGGTAAAAAACAGAGTTAGTGGTTAGGTGGTGAAAGAAGTAGAATAATTAGCAGCTAAAGAAGCAAATATTACTTTTTCAAGAAGAAGATCAAACCAGAGGTAAAAATTTAATGACAGTTATGAAAGACAGAAATATGCTTTGAGCTTCCATTCTTCTTGGAAAATGTAAATTACATCTATTTCCCGTACGATGCGTTGATGACCAAATATCCATCAACAACAGAAACAGCTGCGATGTAATATTTAAATTATTGTGGGTGCCATTAACAAATGAAGACAGACAAAATAGCTGCATTAAGTCAGGTCTATATTCTAGGTGGTCTAAAAGTTGTTTCGCACCAAAAACAAAATTATATGTTTATATATTTAACCTAATAAAACTGCTGTTCCTACCTTCTTACAACAATGTATCCACTGTCTACAAAGGGTGTTGTGCTCCATTTCACAAACATGTGTCATGGATTGGACTCAAGCATTTTGAAGGCATAACATGACCTGAGAACCAACACAACATCATCCTTCTGTTAAAAAGAAGTTCAAATCTCCAAACTGTTTCAGAGTGGTATGAAAATATCACCTACAGAGACACTGATATGCAATGATGAGCTAATGGATCAACCATCCAATCTGAAACTAGACTCTGAAGCTGAGGCCCTATGAGGCACTATGTCACATACAACTCCATTCTCTTTTCACTTAAGACAGATTCATTCATTGATTAAAAAAAAATGTATAGTAGGACAGCGCTGCCTTGTAGAAAAAAAGCTTGCAGATTTCCACAATAAAATAGCTTTATGTCATTTTATGCCATTACGATACAAAATTGTAGTGGTATCTAGTTCAATAGATGTTTCCCAGGGGCAGTTCCTGACCTTCCCCTAACATTTCAGGAAATGAATGGGCAAAATGACACTGTTGTATTTACAATAAAGATACAAATTTCATTTACATTAAAATTGTGCAAGCATGCACTTAATTATATGTCTGTCATTCTGATTAGCTGTTTATCTTTTTCTTTACAATTCCCCGATACATTTTTCTATCACTAACCTACACAGATGAATTTCCCACTGTCATCAAGTGTCCACTGGGTGTCTATGAAGCAGCACTGAGCTGTTTTTGTCACCATAAAATCATCCCACCCAAAACCTTCCCACAGATGTTCAGTATCTCTGGGGCTGAAGGGGTCAGTAGGCGGGTCAGGATCCTGGGCTTTGGACGTTGGATTGGATGAACTGTTTGACAAAGTAGGTATCGGTCCAACATTACCGGACCTTATAACTAGCAGACACAGACTAGTCGCATGTAGTTTTATGATGGGCCACAGAAGTTCTACCAATGTAAGTCAGTGACAGGCATTAGTCATGCATGCGTGGACCAGATGAGTTATTACGAAGAGAACAATAATGGGGCGTGAGACGCAGATGCATGTCAGGCATGGAGAGTCCAGGGCTCTACTACAACTGCTGTGCGCTGAAGCCTGGTTATACGCACCGCTGATTGCCGGACACAGAGTCCGGCTATGCAGTTCCATGATGCCATCACAGATTTGAGGTCCGTGATCATTACATGGAATCTTGTGACAGACTCCTGTCACAGTTAAGAAGAAGAGCCTACGGTAGCCTGGAGGGCGGAGGCAGTCGCACGGAGATGTGCGGCACAAGACAGATAAAATTGATTCGACGATTACCCTGTTTAAAAATTGTCCTAATTAAGCCCTAATCCTAGCTGATAGTTATGGGTCATCACTGGGCCATTGGTCCACAGGTGGAGGCGACATTAGGGTTTTTTTTTTTCTTGAGAGGAGAGAGGTCTCTCTAGATTCTTACAGGAAGCACACAATGAGGCCTATATTCTAAATAAACTGCCTGATGACTAACGCAATATATCACAACAGGAAGGGAAATTATCATCGAGCAGTGCTGGGCGGCTGATTGGAGTAATGACTGGTTAGGAGGGACTGAATGGAGTGGAGAGTAGTCAGTGTAGGAGGGATTGAAGGGGGAGAACATACCAACACCACAGTTCTGATTTTGCTCTGGCAGGGGGCCGCTGCTCCAGTAGCCTGGCTCTGAGCCAAACACACTGAGTTTAGTTTGTTATTGAAGGAGAGAAGGCAAAGCAATCAGTCTGGAGGCTCGAAGGAAAGGAGAATGAAGAATTATTTTTGATAAGTCGTCTGAGGAAAACATAATCACGGCTGTGCGGTGTGAGCTTGTGATGGGCGTTAAAAAAAGTTTTTCTTCGCATCTTTCCATTTTTCTTCTTTAGTGTGGTGCGTGTGTGAAATTTTCTTGACTTGTGTGAAACCCAGAAAGGTGTTCCTTTCCTCAGCTAGCGACAGATGTGTCAGAGTATGATACGACATGAAGCTCTCGAGGGACTTCTTTAAGTGTCACTGGGAAAAGCTTTACTGCACACACACACACACACACACACACAGAATATTTTTTTGTCAGAAGTGCTGAATAATAGTGCTGTACTAAGCAGGTTGGGCCAATTAGGCCCAGTGGGACCGAGAACAAGCTCCAATACTTGTGTGTGTGTATGTATGTGTGAGCGTTTGTGTGAATGTGGACTATGCTTGAGTCATAGTCAGACAGCAGGACTGTACGTCAGAATATTGTCAGACATCTGCCTGCCTACCACTGCAAAACACATGCATGCACACGCACACAGACACACGCACACTGACACACGCACAATACACACCACAACATGACAGCAGGGGAGAGGGACGGCAAAAGAATGGCAAGAGAGCTGGAAAAAGCAAATCTTTAGGAATCATGCATGGACATTCTGCTGTGTAGACAAGCTACTGGAGGATGTGACCCGGTAGCTTCACAGTCAAAGCAGTGTGGACATTGTACTACATAAAGCATCTGCTGTGAGGACAGCACGCTTATTATCCAAACAGCTGAAATACAGACAAGATTTAAATGATACATTTTTAGTCAAATCCAAGTATTAAAGGCAAACAATTGCCAGTAGATTATGAGGGTCTGCAGATTTGTTGGTCTGGACATAAAAATCAGACACAAAGCAAAAACCAAAAAAATGTGTGTGTGTGGGGGGGGTGGCAGTTATGGGTCATTCCTGGTGACTGATCCATTATAAATATAATGACATTATATTTTATAAGGAACACACAAATATGTAACAGTCCTAAACTGACTGCACACATGTACACTGAAATTTTACATTTATGCATTTGGCAGATGCTTTTTCCCAAAGCGACTTACAAGGAGAAGGTTGACAGTTAAATTCTCTCTCTCTCTAATAAAAAAAATAAAATCACAATAAAAATAAAAAAGGTAAAATAAAATAAAATACAAGAATAAATTAAGGACATAAAAACAGGTATAAAATTAACCAATAAATCCAATGAAAATCAATATCAAATACAGAGCAGAACAGTAGAATAAAATAATTATCCATTCAAAAACATGGAATGTTGACAGTGCTAGGACAGGAGGTGTTTTCTGAAGAGCTGAGTCTTCACAAGCTTCCTACAGACCTGCAGGACACCCCTGTTCTGGTAGTGCTCGGTAGGTCATTCCACCAGCGTGGGACCACCCATGAAAACAGCCTGGATTGTCCTCTGCAAGGTTTTGGGATCACCAGACGACACTCCCTTGATGAGCGGAGTGGTCGTGGGGCCACATAAGCCTTGATCAATGCTCTTAGGTAGGTAGGATCAGACCCATTCAGAATTTTGTATGCTAGCATCAGTGACTTAAATTTGATGTGCAGCAATCAGTAGCCAGTGTAGCCATGAACAAAGGGGAGACATGTCCTCTTAGGCTGATTGAAGACCAGACGCGCTATCGCATTCTGAACCATCTGTAGTGATTTCACAGCACAAGATGGCAGACCTGTCAGAAGGGCATTACAGTAATCGAGGTGGGAGATAACCATGGTCTGGACAAGGAGCTGGGTGGCCTGTTGGGTGAGGTATGGCCTGATCTTTTTTTTTTTTTTTTTATGTTAAATAGTGCAAAGCAGATCAAGAGACAAAGGCAACAAGAGTTGTAAAGGTCAGTTGATCATCAATCATGACAACCAAGTTTCTTCTCCCTTGGCAGGAGCAAGAGATAAGGAGTCAATTTTGATGGAGATGTTGTGCTGTATGGTTGGCTTAGCTGGGAAGACCAGCAGGTCAGTTTTGGAGAAGTTAAGTTGGAGATGGTGGGCTTTCATCTTTGCAGATATGTCTGAGAGACAATCTGCAATTTGTGCTGAGACTGTGGAGTCATCAGGTGGGAATGTCAGATAAAGCTGGGTATCATCTGCATAGCAATGATAAGACTTTGCACTGAAGGAGCAAAGTAACGAATTCAGTCAAATAAACCATATGAACTAGATCAATTATGATCAATTATGAGAATAAAATAAATCTGAAATATTTGCTAGTTAGTAATTTTTTTTTCTATTTTTTTTTAATTGTTAGACATTTTCTTCAGAGAGGTCTGGGTTTAAAGGCTGCTGCTGAACTCCACTGTGACATGGAAAAACAATACACTAGATGTGAAGTCTTACTCTCAGATTTATTTAGTCATTAGTTTTTATCCCTCAACCAACTTCTGGCAAATTGTAATCATCTGTTCATCTGTCTGTCTGTCCATCTCTCCGTCCATTCAATGACATAATCACATTATCTGAAGAATGCATTAAGATATCTTCACCAAATTTATACTGTGGATGTGTCTTGGCATGGAGCAGAAGCCTACTGAAAATAGGTCACCTTGACCTACTTCTTCAAGGTCAAATTGCCTGTCTGAGCGCTTTGAAATATAGACATGTATATAATGAGTTTTAACAAACACAATCTAATTAAATTATAGGGCAGTAACATTCAACGGAATCTCACACTATATTTGGTTGAGGGGCATTAAAGAGGGTATTTAATTTAATTGTAGTTGTTAATGTGACATTAAAGATATTCTATTCTATTCTATTCTATTCTATTCTATTCTGTCATCCAGTTTAACTTTGAACATTTATGTTGTAGTGAGGACTAGTTTTAAAACTATTATTATATTCTGAACAGTCAGATTAATTAAACATCAAGTTCTAATTGCATTATAATATTTTGTTTTTGATGTGCTTGTATTTTAATCTGTAAACACAAGTGAGAAGGGTGGTAGTAATCATTGACCTTTGTGGAAGTCTAATATTTTTAACTGATTAAGCTTTTTTCTGGTTGAAGTAATACAAGTAATTGAGTTTTAGGATTTAAGTCAGCTAGTTTTCTCACTTAACTTACGTGGCAAAGCTGAACCCCAATAAAATGTTGAAATATGAAAGAATTTTTGTGCATATCATTCAACACTACTGATATCATGGGGCTATAATCTGGCCCGGGGTGTGTGTATAATTCGGCCTTGGCCACTTTAACCCCAGGTATATCCTTGCCTGAGGGTATACTTTGGCCTGTCAAACCGGGAATGACTCTGCCTTTCCTTTGGTGCCATCCTCAGGCCACACCTTACACTCATTTCTACACTAGATCCAAGTATTCAATAATATCAAACCTAGGTCTTTTTTTTTCTTTTCTTTTTTAATCAAAGTTTGTTTTGTGTGTCTGTAAAGAGCTAGTGTCAGAGTGTCATAACACAGGAAGGACAGACAGAATAAGAAACACAAGGACTTCAGCTTTACAGAGTAGCTGTAAAAACCTATGACTGAGTGAAGGAAAAAAGGTATAACTGAAGTTATTATTATGGATGAATAAGTCCGGGGAGTCACAGTCGCCTGTTGCTAGAGCCCAGTCCTATCATCGCCTCCTATGGGTTTTCCTCCAACACTCCAGAAGGTTCCACCTACACAGCACACACCGCCTCACACATCGTCTGTAAACACACATACAAACGACAGTCCTCTCAGGAACTCAGCAAATCCATTGAAAATAGTCCTCAGGGGGATAACAGTCTGTTCTTTCACACATTGCCACTCAAGTACAGCTGTCTGCTCCATCGCAGAATGACACCCCACTTGTCTGATATCATTACTCCCAAAATTTACACCTTATGGCCAATTAATTCACTCTACAGATAGGACATATTGGTTACATTAATAAGTGAGTGGGCTTTAGCCATGTAGATGTATGGTGGTTGTGTGAAGTATTCTGTAGCACATGATTAGATATATGTCCTGTAAATAAAATGGTGAGGATGATTATTGTTTCTATTGTTCTTATTATTTTTCAGGTTAATCAAAAGGTGTCATTATCAATAGATTTACTGATGACAGACTTTAAGAATATCAACTACTGAAATCAAGGTTGTTTTTTTTTGTTTGTTTTTGTTTTTAACTATATTTACTCCACAGACCTGTTTGTAGTGTTTTGTACTTTAAATGTAGCTGTAATAAGGATGTACTTCTATTGGCAGCACATCATTATTGGCTGATCTTGGCCATTTAGGTCTGTTTCAATAATGAAATAAAGTTGAATTTAATAGTTACCAAGAGTCATATCTGATTGTCCAGAGGCCATATTATGTACCAACTTGGGTCCATAGCAATGTCCTTTTGGGGGTTGATAAGGTTTATCTGGATCTGAATTAGCCAATATTTAATGCAAGTTAAATCACTCAAAGCTGCATAAGACTTTCATCACTAATTTTTCATCAAATCTGTAAAACCAGCCATAGCCTAAGTATCACGAATCCGCAAGTCTTTATGTGATTACACACCTTAATCTCTTCCCTCATGGTGAACGATTTCAAAGTATTTCCACTATAAACAAATCTGCATTTACAGAGACAGTAAGTTGATCGGGCATTTCCAAAAATGTCTTGCAGCATTGCATTGTGGGAAGCGTAGTTCCACAAAGAGAGAACATGCTGGCATTAGCTTGGTCGTCATTTTGTGTTGCTGCTACTG
Organism: Fowleria isostigma; assembly: GCA_029814645.1. Classification (NCBI taxonomy): domain Eukaryota; kingdom Metazoa; phylum Chordata; class Actinopteri; order Kurtiformes; family Apogonidae; genus Fowleria; species Fowleria isostigma. The sequence continues at coordinate 25,338,736 of JAPTGZ010000005.1, read as the reverse complement.
CGGCTATGTGGAGCTATGTTACCCACAATGCAATGCCACAACAAATTTCTGGAAATGCCTGAGGAACCTACCAGCTCTGTTTGAAAACACACTGACTTGTTTATGGTGGAGTAAACGTTGAAATTGTTTGCCATGAGTGAAGAGATTAAGAAGCATAGTCACATAAAGACTTACAGATTTGTGATAGTTAGGCTATGACTCGGGTTTTTTACAGATTTGATGAAAAATTGTTGATGAAAGTCACATGCAGCTTTAATGTAAACTGTGTACTAGTGATTATGATGCTAGGGTTGTGGTTAATGTCGAACAACATGACAACAAAGTAGCATCAGCCCAATTGTTATTTAATCATTGGTATCAGCCTCGAGTTTCAGGATCAGGGCATCCCTATTTTCTGTTTTCCACTGGGGAAGTTTGGGAACTACGTCAGTGCAAGAGCCAAATCCTGATCAACTTTTTTGAATTTCAACAGCTAAAAACTGGGAATACAAGTTTTGAAATTACACCAATATTGAGTCAAGAGCCATGTGATGTGAAGGAACAGTCATGTCTACACTGCTGTGTCAGCCCATAATTATCAAAAAATTGTATTGGTGAATATTCTTGCAGAAAAATACAATGTGGGAACAAACACCTTTTAACTGAACATTTTCATGGAGTGTTTGATAAAAAAAAAAGAGATCAAGGTCATTGCCATCTATCCGCTAAGTGTTGAAGTAATGATGCTTAACCTTGGTGATGAAAAGACAGAGATTCAAAGAGTGTAACAACAACACGACACAATGATAGAAATGTTGCTGATTTTATGTATGAAGACAAAAGGACGATTGCTGTTCTCATTGAATGATCAACAAATTTGGCACTTATTCAACAAAAAAAAGAAAAAAAAAAAAAAGATGGGCAATTCCATATACTAGGCTGCATGGTATGGCCCAGGGGTGGGCATTCCTGGTTCCTCGAGGGCTGATGTCCTGCATGTTTTAGATATTTTCCTCTTCCATCACACCTGGTTCAATTAATGATCAGCTCTGCAGGACAAGCTCTGCAGGAGCCTGATAATAATGTAATGGCTTCCAGGTGTGCTGGAAGAGGGAAATATCTAAAACATGCAGGACACTGGCCCTCGAGGACTAGGTCTGCCCACCCCATACCCTTGGTATGGTCAGAAGTGGTAGACTTGGCTACTGCAGCTCCACTTTACATAAATATAGAGCTGAAACAATGAATCCATTAATTAACTCAAATCATTTTAAAAAGTTATTTGCTAACAGTTTTTCTGAATCATTGCTCCGTGTCCTTAATTTCACTGCTGCTATCATTGGTTCCACTGACACACATGACACCAGGATCGCCACAAAGCTGTATACTGGTTCCCTCTGAGGTTGTTAGTAAGTTGGATACAAATGTGTTGAAGACTGCAGTGCACGCTTTCTTTGTTTTTGTTCATAAATATTATTATACTTTTATACTGTAGTTATTGATTGTTATTTCTTTCCTCCAAATCTCTTTATTTGATTTTCCACACCTTTGCGACACATTCATCAGATTCAACATATAATGTGAACATAACGTATTCTACATGTACAGACTTACACTGCACATCACCCTTCATCCACATTTAAGTTGGATATTTTGATTACAGCATACAAAAATATGTTATATTTACACATATATAAACCAATGCTTTACAACCATAGGGCAAAAAACAGGAAAAAACTAAAAAATTTAAAAGGGGTGGGAGGGTCTTCCTTAGTGCTAAGCAATTATCTTATGTCTTGCCACCAGGCTACATATTGTTTTTAAAATAATCTATAAATGGCTGCCAGATTCTGTTTGTTGTCATTTTTATATAGTTATTTTTTTCATATATCCTTTTACTTTTAAACTTTTTTGTGGTTCAGGTTTCAGCTGATTCTGAAATCAAGGACAAGTTTTGTTTTGACATTTTCAGCCATCTCTTTTCCACATCTTTGGCTATTCGAATAATCACCTAATCAAATCGGGGGGGAGATAGATGAATCAATTACAAAGATAACAGATAGCTGCAGCTCTATAAATTAGTGCACCATAATGTTCCACCAGTTACGTTAAAGGGAGCTGCCTGTTGTTCAGGCATCAGGTGTGGAACATCAGGCAGCTCAGAGAGGTCATGAGTAGAAGGACATCCCAGTAAAAACCTGTGGAACTCAGTGAACTCAGCACCCAATTTTAACACAATGCTGTAAAAACACTGTTGCAAAGTATAGGAGGTAAATGGTGCTTAAACTCACCTTTCTTGGTATTCATCAGTCGAGTTTCCCATGTTCACTTAGTTAATCTTCTCTGTCCTCCTCCAGGTCCAACTCTGGCTCAGATCTATTTGGCTGAAGGACACAGTTTGCTGTTGTTGCCATTATTAATTAGAAATGATAATTTCCCGAAACTTTTGTTATAGCTAGACCAGTGTACTGTATCTTGAAAACTACAAAATTGGCTTAACAGTACAGTCAACATCCTGGAGGGAGTGGGCTGTGAAGTGGGCCATTGTATTTAAAGGGCTAGTGCTTAAAAACCATCTGTCTGCTGTAAATGGACTTAAAAATAGACCTGTGAAGTTGAATTAATGAAGAATTCAGACTCAAACATAGCATTTACAGTTTATGTAAAAACAGGGAAATGTTTTAAAATGCACAATTTCATTCTAAAAAATCTAAGTATCACTCCTTTAATACATCTTTATAGAATAAATAGAATAAATATAAAAATATAGTGTGTGAATCTAGGTCAATGATTATGATTTTTTTAGGCCAACAAAGAAAGCTTTGCTGGTCCTGTTGATCAACCACTGGTGAAATGCTAGTCCAAATATGTAACATGGAAGTAACTGAAAAGCCAGAAAACGCTCATGTTGTATATGCCAGTAACTTCAAGTGTGGGGCGGCACGGTGGTGTAGTGGTTAGCGCTCACGCCTCACAGCAAGAAGGTCCTGAGTTCAATCCCCACACCATCCACGGGGGGACCTTTCTGTGTGGAGTTTGCATGTTCTCCCCGTGTCTGCGTGGGTTTTCTCCG
>JAPTGZ010000005.1:25309649-25319976 GCA_029814645.1 Fowleria isostigma | reverse complement strand
ATGGCATTGTACTAACAAAAACAGTGCTTTTATTCATTCCATGTTTTCTTTTCTGTCTGTTTTAGTCACATGATACATAGTTAGTACTTAATTGCATAACCATTGTTTTTGATGACTTTTGATGGTCTAATAATTTTTCCGTGACTGTATAGGGTGAATGTGGTGACTTGCTGAAAACAGAACAGCAAACTCCTTATAATATCTGTGAACCAAAAATAAATGTATTATCAACACCTGATAATATCTGAACCACTCATAGTGCTGTTCAACAGGGTCTGTTACATGGACAACGCTGACAAATCAAATGTACTATTTTTAATACCATATTGTTGTTTCTTTTGAACACACATTCTCTCTCCATTGAACTAGATTTCCGCTGAAACAGTCAAGGCCATCTACAGTGAATGTTGGCTGGGAATACATTTTTTTATGTCCACTAAACAGAAATAGTAACAAACCTCTGATTTATATGTTAAACTTCTATTTGAATATAAAAAAAAAAAATTTAAAAAAAATCAAAGTTCTGAGATGGCAGCTCAGAAGAGAAGAGTTTATTTACATAGATTAAAAAAAATAATTAACCGCAAAAAGTTTCATGCTGAACTTTTAGCTGAATTTCACAAAGGTCAACTACAATCAGCAAATATGAGAAAGGACAAGAAGAGGTCGGGTTGAGAGTTTGGAATTAATGTTTTCACATCATAGAAACAATACCTTCATATTATCAGAGTGTAAAAGCCGTGTACCTCAGGTCAAAGTCACATGAAAATATTTTGACTAGAACCTAAGCATTTTCATTTCATCTGTGTGTGGCAGTGACATTACATACTCATTTGATTTATTTCAGAAAGGAGCTCGGAAAAATAATGGTCGCCTGGACACTACTGCTGTACTCGATCAATGCATGAGCTTCACAACTGAGAACCTATTTGACTCAGAAAACCGTGATGCCACTACCATGTGTTAATTGTTAAAATGCAAAAATATTTAAAACATCACAACATTTAATGTGTTAAATTTACAACACTTCTGACAGTACTTGTTTAATTGCTATCATTCATCTGAGAATTAAAGGGTATTAAAAAGTGCTGTATAAGGCGCATAACTAATTGTATAGTAATGTACCTAGCAACTCAGTCATAAATGTTTTAATGAGAGACTCCTCCAAAAATTTATGCTGACATTTGCAAAGTTATTTCTTTCATATATATGTAAAAATAATACTAACAATTTAAAAGTCCACTATAATCAATCATTTTCAGGTGCTGCCCAAAACCAATCATTAATTTCTGCATGACATGTCTGATTCAGTGAAACTTGTTTGCTCTGTTATTATTAATTCTATTTATTTTTATTCTGTCATATTCCGCTTCCCGATTTCTGAATGTGCAACAGTCCAGTTCCCCACGGGCATCATTAACGTTTAATCAAAACTGAATTAATCGTGCCTGTTTGTGTGGAAGCCGATCAAAATGTCTCATTAGAATCAATCATCTGGGTTAAGGACTTCCCATCAAAGTATAACAGCAGAGATGATGAGGTCTGCAACTAATACGGAATAAAACCAGCATATCGTCTTAATATGAGAGGGCGGATGTGACCAAGTAAAGCACTATTCGGACTGTTTTAGTTTTACGTAGGGATGTGGGATAACACCACTTTACCACAGGATGTCGGTAATATTAATGACCGATTCACACAGGATAAAAAATGTCAGTAAAACCACCACAAGTGGCAGGAATCAATACATTCACACACCGCCGTCCCCCTGTCGTCATGTGCATATGATGTTGCTTCCTATTATCACCGCCAAGAACATTAATATTTTCCATTAATTGAATAATTAAGCTAACATTTATTTTATTAACCACATAGCCCTGCTACATTGCTTATCTTACCTAAAGCAATCAGAAGTGTCCAGTGCCTCTAAAAAGTACTTTAGACCTTCTTTTGTGTCTGAATCCTGTTTGTCGTACATTGATTCTGATAGTACTCGACACGGATGCACTTGTCCAACTGCCTTCTGAAAAACTGAGTACTTCTTCAAGAGCCTCCATGTTTGAAAAGCTGTGAAAAACCACTAGTAAACAGGATATGACAGAACATCTACACATATATTATCTACTGGTCTGTTCGGACTGGATTAGTTTTACCTGGGGTCATTATACCAGACCCTTTTACAGAAGGTAAAAGTCACAGCAATCTTTATTGACATTGTGTTAATGATTACTGACATGGCACATTCAGACAACACTAAAATATCTGGAAATGATTATTTTACCCCACATCCCTAAGTAAAACTAATCCAGCCCCAATAGGGCTTAACACTGGCTCTGTCTGGGTACTGACGACGCTGTATCTACCCAAAACCTAAAAGAGAAAAGAAAGTTTGAAAAAACACTGACAGACAGGTCTGTCCTCGTGTAATTCTCCATAAAGTGACAAATGGTCTCCCTCCATGTCTATGTGTCCTCTCTGTGGGAGGTGAGGGGGAGTCGGACCGGCCATGGTAAATGTTAATCAATAGCACATCCCTATTAGAGGCAAGCAGATGCCGCCTCCACCTCTGTGCTGCTCCGTGTCTCGTCTAAATGAAAGCTCAGGTCAGAACCACAGCTGGGTTGCACACACACATGCACATGCACAGATACACAGAGTGAATGATGGATGAAAGAGAAGGCAGAAGAAAGGAACAGTTGACTGCGGGAGTAAAAGAAGTGCATTAGTTGAAGGTGGCTTACACGAATCAGTGCAGAGTGGGAGCCACGGTGCTGCTGAACTGGCTAAAGTAATGAGGCCGGCATAGCAGGGAACGCAACTAATATGGAGAGATCAAACTACTGGTACACCTCTAGGAACACGCTCCCCAGGATTCCTGCACTTAGATGTGACACCCTGCAGGCTCACACACACACACACACACACACACACACACACACACACATACAGACCACACAAGTTAACTGGGTTTCATGTTTATTACATTTTATATAAATTAAGATGTATGGAATAACAAAGGGTGCTTTAAAACAGCATAAATATTGTAACAGTGTTCTGTTAAAGCAAAACTATCTCGTAAGCTGATGCAGATAAATAGTTTCAAACATAATGATGTCGACTTGGAACACATGGTCCAGTTTTACTGTGGTAAAAGTGGCAGAGGACCTGTTTGCAGAGATTTGTCCACCAACAGCACTTTATTTTTGAAGCTGTGCATTCATTAAATGGTGCAATAGAGTGTGACTGAGTGCATTTTAAAACCTGATCAAATCCAAATCTTACACTCCTGTGTGCAGTTTGAGGTGAATAATAATGTCATCGTCTTCACCACCCTTCAGTACATTTGGTTGTATATGATATGATGCAAAGCTTTGTAAAATATCCAGTTGTTGCTTTATTTTTTTTATCTACCAACTCCAGTTTTTACTGCATATAAAAATCTGGTTTAGTAAGGAAACAAGGATGTGTGATATGAGGCATAAAGTACAATAACATAAAGCAATATCGCAATGATGATACTATTTATTTACTTTTTCCAGTGTTCATATTAGCTTGTGCCGGTTCTAGTGTTTGTTTTTTGCTAACTTATATTTCAAACATTGAGTGGTATGTGCACGGTGAATTGGCAAGAAATATATAGCAATAGTCTGCCATGCAGTGAACTTTGTAGATTGATATTGATTTGTTTGGGTTTTTTTTAGTTTTCTTCAGGAAAACTGTTGTCTTACTGACCTTATATGTAAACAATTAAATGAATGTTAATGCAGCGTAGATGAGAATACAGTATCACAAAACATAATATTGCAAGGGCGATATTATTATTTACATGAATATTCAGTCAATTAAACAGCACATTCATTTAAAGGTAAAATAAGTATAAAAATAAATTGTATCATACATTGATAATCATACTCAGTTGAACCTCCACCCAATATCAGCCCTGTGGAAGTTCTACAAGCATCTTGGTCACATGGTTCTTTTCCTCTTGTGATGTTTATCTGAGAGTCATGCACAGAGTTATGGAGGTCTTTTGGTCGACAGGTGGGATGAAGCGTGGGTTTTGGGTGCTTTCATTTAGAAACTTTCCTTACAGTTGTGTAAAGGTATGATCATGGTCATTTGTGTTTTAGAACAGAATCATGATAAATAATAATAAAGTAATGTAATATGTTAAATGTATTTATTTCATGGATTCTTCTGATAGATTCTATACTGTGCTTGACCAACATTTCCTCCCATGTTCATAGAAGGGGCAAAGATTGCACACCTAATAATAATAATGATAATACATTTTATTTGGAACGCACTTCATATTTGACACCAAAAGTGCAAAATAAAAGCAACAATATACAATAAAACAGATAAAATCAACAGATAAAAATCAATCAGAAAAAGCTTTTCAGTCCTTTTTTTAAAAGTATCGACCATCTGTGGAGCTCTGAGGTGGTCAGGGAGGGCGTTCCACAGACGGGGAGCAGCAGCCTCGATGGCCCTGTCACCCATGGTCTTGAGCCGAGTCCTGGGCGGGTGCAGACGGTGCAGTTGGCCTGACCGCGTTCTGTCTGAGGTGAGTGGGGTGAGGAGTTCTGTGAGGTAAGTGGGGGCTGCACCGTGCACACAGTGGTGGGTGTGCCGAAGGATTTTATATTCAATGCGGAAGTGGATGGGAGCCAGTGCAGATGAGGGATGCTGGGGGTAATGTGTTCATGTTTACACACCCTCATCAAAACCCTGGAGTCACATACCAGATAGACCTATTTCCTATTCCTACACCGATATCAAGGAAGCATCCTCCATGACTCCACCCACCCTGGACATGAACTGTTCACCCCCCTGACCTCTGGCAGGAGGCTGAGCTGCACCTGGGCAAAAACATCCAGACTGAAAAACAGACTGCCCCATCCACCACCCCCATAGACTACCCCCGTAGACTGTCTACAGTGCACCTTGAACTGACACTTTATTCACTGTTGCTGCTGCTATATGCACCACCTGTAACTGTACTGTACTGTTGCTGCATACTGTGGATTTTGTACATATTAAGATTTTTTTTTCTTTTTAAAAATCTTTAAAAAAAAATTTCTTGCGTATTTTATCATGTAGTTTTATTCTACCCTACTTATTGTATATATTCTATTTTATATTTTATTATTTTTTTCTATGCTAAAACCAGTAACTACAGTTGGCTCTATCATGTACCATTGATCAAATGACAAAAACACCGAGTTTGAAATAGTCTTCTATTCATTTAAAGGTTTGTGTGTAATATTTGGTGACATCTAATGGTGAAGTTGTAGAATGCAGCCAAGTGTAAACTGCCATACTCACCGTCTACTATGGTGGCTTGGAAAACCCACAAATCCCCACAAATGTTTTACACAACAGGGGATCATGGACTGATGCTGAGTGAAATCAGTTAGATTAGTGGCAGTAGGTACACAGCCATGCCTCTCCCTTCCCAGAATCCTCCTGGCCTTTACACCTGCCATCGCAACCAAGGCGAGCAAGCAATTAAACCAAACATCCATCGGTGCTGCTAATCTGGCTTTATAGTGGCTTTGTCTACGTTAAATAAAAGTAAATAAGACAGAGTGAGGAAGAGGTTGGAAGTAAGACTATTTTTCTGGGGAAGGACACACAGAGATGCACACACGCCTGCACTCGCTAAGAATACAAAGTAAGTGCTGTAACGGCACCCAAGGGAGGCCTTGTCAAATAAACAATGAGACACGATTAAATGACATTATTATATGAAACTAGCTCAAGTCATGAGGGAGAGAGAGACAGAGAGATTTACATTTGCATCCTTCATTAGGTAATGGAGTTGTTTGAATGCTGACGCGTTATGTCAGGACATGTCGATGCCAAAGCAGACAGTTATGTTTCCCGTGTACAGCATCCCTCTCACTTAAACTCTACAGGCCTGTCAGAGCTGCCTGAGCACGGCAATCCTTCACTCCTACAATACGAAACACACACGTACGGTACACACAGAGTCATACAAAAAGAGGCTGTATGCATTCAAGCATTCTCTAAACTAATAAACCTGCCTATGGACTTAGCCAGTCTTAGTCTGAAGTGTCATTAGAAGTGGCAGGCAGCTGTGGCAGCCTGTGAGGGGCTAAGAGGCTTGAGCTCCCACCGTCTGTAATCCCTGCAAACAAAGTACACACCATGCTGCAAAAATAAATATATAAGTAAATAATACATGCAAACATTCTGGCACACAGACAAAACACACACACGCACAGTCTTACAGTAGGTGATGCGAAAAGACGCTCTCGAAAACTTCAAAGCGACAGTGAAAATGCGAAGTCATGTATATGGCAATCCGCCTTAAAAAGTAATCTGACACGCTGACGGCTCTGCGAATAAGCACGTGTGAGGTGCACAAACCCACACACGCTCCCGATTTCACTTCACAGGAAGGCAGCACAAGAAGCACATTTGGCAGAAAGACACACATAGAGCTTGCTAAGTGGTAATAAAGGCCAAGGCTTATTAATGGGACAATCTGACAACCAGCAGTACTGTGCTGAGGATTCACACGCACACATACACGCTCAGCCTCATTTGTGAAAGCTGTAAGTTATTGGAGGGGAGGTAATGTTTCCGGGCAGCGTCTCCCTAAAGTCACATTTCCACTTGGAGATGAAACAGCTAATTGGAGATGGGACCTTCTCAGCTCTGCAGACACAAGAAATGGATTTGGATGAGGAGAGCCCCTCCCAGTCTGATTTACTTCACATTTTATAATCCTCTGTTCTTTATTGGTTCCCAAACTCTAAAAACAAAATACACTTAAAACCATTTTGTTTTAATTTAAAGAATAAATTACACAAGTTTTCAGTTAGGATTGAGTTCTATATAAAAAAAAAAAAAGGATTTTTTTTTTTTATTTAATTTACATGGCACTGAGGGTCACGGTAATAAAAAAGGTGAATAACCTTTTTTATTCAAAGCAGTATCAGACAGATAGACATGCATTTTCATCTAAACTCTCCTGGTCTCCACATCTTTTCCACAGCTCACCGTGAAGCTATTGAGACTTTTGAGATATTCTTTCAAAACACTCACAACTATTATATCTTCTTAAGTGTTTATCTCCATCTCTGTTTTTCTTTTCTTTTTTCCCTCTCCGTCTCTTTCTCTTTGGTGCTCCCGGCGTGAGTTTCTCTTTGAAATGCTTTCTAATTAGCGTGTACAACACACAGCCAGGGTTAAATTAAATTGCTAAGATTCAAGGAGGTTGAGGTCAACGGCTCTGCAAAGACCGTCAGCACAGATAATTGGACAATTTTTTTTTTTTTTCCAGTCTCCCTTTGCTAAATATCCATGATCAAAATGACACCGGGTGGCACGCAGATAGTTTGGCAGTGTAGCAGTGTGCCGAGGCAAAGACACCTCATGAAATATGAATTTATTTTTAGAGATAGAGGAAGACAAGTAATTAGGAACGCAGAGAGAAAATCGCTTTCATGTCTCCTCTCACTCTGTCTTTATCCAAACGCACTTGCACCTGGGAAACAACTTCTATGGAAGTGGTATATCAGGGCCACTATCGACTTTATGAAATATGATCAGGTAGCGCATAGGTGGTAACAGCTGTAATGTACAGATTAGCACTTTACTGGCTGTCAAAAAAACCTTCAATGAATTTACAATCCAAAACCGAGGCCATGAACTACAGTAATTTTAAAATTTCTCTCATATTACCTCACCACATTTTTCTGGTCTGACTATTAAACAGTTTATTTTTCCCAAAGATCTTTTCCGTGTGCACTAAATTAGTGATCCTGTGGAAACCTGTTTTTATTGAGTCACCTATTAGTCAAATGCATAACAATGCTGTAGTATGGGTGTAATATGTGTTTCACAGTCTGAATACATATTATGAATACCCATATTTATAATAAGTTGCTTTTTTTTTTTTTTTTTTTTAGAAATTAAGCTCTACAAATCATTATCAAGTATCTATATTAGATCTTATTGTTTTTTCCTTTGATGAAAACGCTTGAGATTTGTCCTTTTACAGATTGTTAAATGTGTGTGTGTTCTTATCAGGTTACATTTGTGAATTATTCGCATCAATTATTACAATACCTGTGCATTCTCCCTGAGGATGAATGACAACAGCTGACATATTTATATACTTTGTCACTATAAGGGCAGTTACATAAGCATCACAAGAAGTGTTGTTTGGCTCTGAAACATCTATATTATAAAAGCCAAGTGACCTGTGTTTGTGTGTCCGTGTGTGTGTGTGTGTGTGTGTGTGTGTCCATAAAAAGCCGAGTGCTGTACTTTGTCATACTTACGTACTTTTGGTGAAGGAACAGACTAGATAAAATGGAAAGTTGATAAGTCGAATATTTTGGGAGATATTAGTAATTTTGGAATACAATAGCCTTACAATCACATAGCTATACCCTGAACTCTTTGGCGGTGACTGCTGGACAAATGCGGTACAGCATGCACAAATAAACAACCACATACACACTACCACATCTAACATCAAGTTACATCTAGTTATATTTAAAATGCTGGTCCCCAATAATATTTTTACAGAGAAAAATTAATCCATTTTCTTTTTTTTTTTTTTTTGAAAGATGATTTGATACATATCATGTTGAATTTGTTCTTTTCCACGATTATTCTGCTTGACATAATCATGGAAGTGCCTCAGTTCACCTGTGAGGTTAAACACAATTATATGACCTATAATTCCATTAATTATCTATAGGCTACTTAGACAAGGAACATTGACACCACATATTACACATCACCTTTAATTGAGCTATCCACTTAATTAATTGTCTATAATTGCTTTAACAAAATATAAATAATGCATTGAGTAAAAAAAAAAAAAAAAGAAGTGTAATTTTTTGAGGCCCCTATAGATCAAAAGGCCCTAAGCTGTGGCTTTTTTTTTTTAAATTTATTTATTTATTATAGTGGAAAGCAGGTGCAAATCATCCTATATCTGTCATGCAGATAATAAATATAAAAAATAAGTCATTTTCCACTTGTGTGAATGGCACAAAACAGAATACAAGGTGTGTATTGTTAGGAGGCTGGGACTGGCATTTTAGGAAACAACAGGTTTAATAACTCAAATGTTTTTAGGTCAAGGAATAGCTAGACCATCCAAAAAAAGTAAAATTAAGCTTTTTTCCTCATATAATCTTCTGAATAACAGTCAACATATAAATGTAATTAAAGACTAGATGTGAACAGGATTACAGGTTACTATTAAGGACTGATAACAGCAGCGTAAACCTATACAACAGAACTGAACTTATAAACAAATAACCAAAGTCGAGGATAGAATGAAGTAAATAAAGCAGACAACAAAAGATTTATTAAACAAGCAGAGTGGGGTGGGGGAGCGGGGGGATTCTGGGAAAATGAGAGAGCAATATGTCAGCATGGTAACACCTCTAAAAGTCACCGAAATGCCAGGTCACTGAGCTCGACGGGGAGAATCAAACCACACTGAGAGTGTGTGAGAGCACCTAGCATCACACATTAAGTTTACAACATCACACACACACACACACACACACACACTCTAAAATAGAGCAGTAGCTGACCGCCGCCACCACGCTGCTGTCAACAACTCTCTCATCGAATGCCTGCGACTGCTTTGTTATAAGCATGCAGCAATACTGCCTCCTCTCTTTGATGATTACTCCTTTAATAAAACCTCTGAAGGTGGAAGGATGACGAGCCTGCTGAAGCCCGTGTGGGTCATTCAGTGTGTGTTTGTGCTTCCGTGGCTCTGAAATTGCTTTGTATTGTATGATGCTGGCACATTGTTTCACTCAGAGGTAGGTGGGAGGATGATGAAGAGAATGTGCGTTAAAAATTTATTTCGGCTTCATTAATTTTTCACACGGATGGGTGCGATGTACAAACCAGTGACGACACCCCGCTCCGGAAAAAGCCTCCCACAATGCTCTGCGTCGCCTGTTGGCACGACCCGCTGAGCTTTGCTTTGCCGCAGAGTAAACAATGTCTCCTCTTACCATGGTTTCCAAATGTAACTGTTTGACTTTGGCTCTGACACAAACTTGAACTGAAGCGAATTCCTAATATTCTCTGCCTCCCCATCTCCCTCTCTCTCTCTCTCATCATATCTTAGCGATCACTGAACCTTGAAAAATCTCAAAAGTAGAAAATTCTTGGTTGCTGAAATGTGAGACGTCTGCTGGGATGTAATCTTGAAGCTCACCCACTGACTACCAGAATCAGACTGATATTGTGTTTTAGGAACGTGCTGCTTTTTCAAAAGAAGAAATTCACAAGAAACCTTAACCTATGTATA
>JAPTGZ010000005.1:25192221-25208195 GCA_029814645.1 Fowleria isostigma | reverse complement strand
ATCGGCTTGCAGGTGTGGACGAGGGAATTATCTAAAACATGCAGGACACCGGCTGTCTAGGACCGGAGTTGTCTACCGCTGGTCTAAATTGATGAACATGTGTCTGTATCCCTCATCTCTCCTATTTCTCCGCTAAAACGTTCTTCTGAGGGTTCATCATACCTTGAATTGTGTCCACACTCGTTCTTAATTCTTCTGAATCTACGGCTGTGTCCTCTGGGACATTCTTTGGTCTTACATCTGGACAGCTGGGATTGGAGTTGGAAAACTTTACATCCTTCCTTACATCCATTCATCCTTCATTTAACCAGGAAAGTGACTTTTTTGTTTGTTTGTATATTTGTTTGTTGGTCCGTTGGTTGTATTTAAATTTGGTGCGGTCTTTTGATAACTTCATGGCTAAAACCAATGCATTCACTGCAGGACCACATTCTTTTTGCCCTCTGGTCTGAGATGGAGCAAAAAATCACGTGTGTGTGACGTCACTCGTCAAGGGGTTCATACTTTTAAAAAAAATAGTGTAAATAAAATAGAGCACAATGCTAAGCTGTGGCTGGTGTTTTTGTATTTGTGCTTTTGCATTAGGTCATATTCATTGGACCACTGTCACTCAGTTAGTGATGTAGTCGACAGGTATGATGGGAATGATTGACAGATACCCACCTACCATTCCCACTAGCGAGAGTATAAAACAAAACAAGCAATGGCATCAAAAAGAAGTTATCTCAGTGGTTGAATTTTCTTATTTTAAGTTAAAAAAATATATAAACATTCAAAATCTGTTTTCTTTATTGACATATATAGGATTGTTGTTTTCTTTGTTTTATAGTTTTTATCAGTTTAACTTAAGCCTGAGTGGTTCAACTTCAGATGTTTAATTTTAACTGTAGCCTATTTTGTTCATAAAGTTGAATAGATTGTTTATCTTAGTCGACCATCTAAAGGATTATTCATTGTAGTTTCACAAACTAGGGTCCCCCAAACAGCATGAGGCTTAGGGCCCCCACAAAGACAGACATGGCCCTGCTCCCTCCACCAATGTGAACGAACTCCAGGAGTCAGAAGAACCAGGACGTTTATGTGAACCCAGCAGTCGTAAGAAGCTTTGCGAGTCAGTGAGGCTTAACATATCCATCCTCTACAAACACACTGGCCTTTACTTAGTTTAAATAAAATCATCTCAGGTGTTCCTACATGTGCTCTGATGCAGACAGGTCTGTGCTTTTATTTTGATATGTCTCCAGTCCCATTGTCGCCCAGTAAACACAAACCTGCTGCCGGTCACAGTGGTTTTCCCAGCGGCCCAGGTAATTGCTCAAAGGACCCTTGGTTCTCCTCCTCCCTAATGCTCATGTGTCCTCCCCCTCTTCCACCTGTGCAGACCCCGCGTCACCCTCTCCCTCTGGTGGGTTAGATTGTGTTCTTCCTCCGCTGTCATCCGTAGGTGAAGTATGAATCCTGTACTTCCGGATGCTCTTTAGTAATTCTACTTCTCACTACTGCTTCTCTCATGAGAATTTTTTCTCGTGGACACTGCTCTCAAACTTCTTTTTCCCGACATTTTACAACTGTCTGTGAGTGACAGCTGGACCAGACTGACACACAGGGGGGCGGGGCTGGGTTTACCAAAGGGGTCATTTGGTTCAGTAAGCACTTTCGAATGTGCATATAAAAAGATTGACAGTAAAACTGATGAGTTATAGAACGATTTTACTTTATATACTCATCGTATCCCAAAACTGATAGGCCCCTGAATGTGGTGGGCCCCTGGGCTTCAGCCCTGGTAAGCCCATGCATTAAGGCGGCATTGAATGTAGATGAACGTAATTTAGAATCATCTCCAAACAGCAGTGTGAATTAACTGCACAACATTCCAGGTGTGGCTTGTATTGTTTTTTGCCATTTCTGTATGAGCCTCAGACTAGAAAAAAGCAAGGAATGTCCTCACAAAACAAACAAAATGCTTTAGATTGCCTGATTGTTGGCCTGTTGTTACAACACATATGCACAACCCTCAGTCACACACAGACACCTAAATTGCAAGACAGCACTGAAAGATGGAGAAACGCCTAAAAGAAAGAGACATGGAGGAACGCAAGCGTGATAATGGAAGTCCCTTGATATCTTTAATAGGCAGCTGATTAGAAAGCAGAAGCACCAAAACAGGTAATTCTTCTTCTTATCATCAGCACCAATAGTCAGGCTCACACTTATCTCCATAATGACTCCAACTATAATTAATGAGCCTTTTGAGAGTACAGTGGCTTGTGCTGAAACTGCACACAAACAGGTGCTCACACACACACATATGGATTGGACTCGCCTCTATTCGCAGGGGACTCTGCTAATCATGGCAGACTGAATGTAACCCATAGAACTTCTCTGGTGCTTCATTCTATTCATTTTTAAACCACTTTACTATTTCAACCATATTAAGCCATTTTTTAAAGACTATCCTTGGAAAGAAGCTGCTTAAATAAATGAGCCCAACAGTACCGCCAGAAGATGTGAGAAAGTTTAAATGTGAAGTTCCCACATGTCCTCCAGATTTTTTTTCATTTGCAAGTTGTCAATGGAAGGAAGTCAATAATCTACTTCTGTGAGCTCCAACAAGTCTTAGGATGTTAATTTGTTTGGTGTGGACTTTCAGACTATTCAATTCTGACCTGAAGTTGTGGGTGCGATACTTTCCATGGACCAAACAACCTAATGAAAAGAGGTCTCTGCTAACATCAAACCAAAGGGTATTTAACAAAAGAAGAAAAACAAGAAGAAAATATTTTTTTCTCTCTCCTCTTTCCACAAACTTGATCTGATTGTGTCTGGTAACCACCTACTCAGAGAAGGGTTTTTTTTTTTTTTTTTTTTTTTTCAGTTAATTAACTGTTTTCAGCTCCACTTTCATCCTGAACTTGATCTTGGAGGTTCTGTCGGGTTTCCTCATAGAATGTTTAAGGCTTTTTTTTCCATTACATGAATTTATGAAGGACCTTGAGTTTGGTTTGGGGTTAGGAATAGAGGTTGCGATTATGTGAACCGTAGATCTTGGTGTAAATTGACATGCAATCAAATGGTGTTGAATAACATGCAAAAAGTCAAAAATGCATATGTATAGCATGCCAAATGCCATATAAACTGAGATCAGTCTTCATGTAAGGAAAAAAGGTCACTAAAGTTAGGGTCATGTTAGTTAAAAAAATATCCATAAAATGTACCTATATGGTGATCTTCTAGAAGTGATATCTTCAAGCTCTTACTTTGGAAGTATGACCATGTTAGTCCTGTGCTCGAGTCTGTGCATTGGCCTTCTGTGTCTCAGAAAATAGACTTTAAAACAGATCTGCCCATGTATAAATCTCTCCATGGTTGAGCACCAAAGTACATCTGTGACATGTTGGTCCCCCATGATCCATCTGGGACCCTGAGAACCTCAGGGACTGGTCTTCTGTTGATGCCCAGAGTCAGGACTAAACACGGTGAATCTATGTTTCAGTTCCATGTTCTAAACTCTGGAACAGTCTTCCTGATGATGTAGACAGGCCTCTACTCTGATAATGTTTAAGTCCAGGCTGAAATTGCCTTTGTTCAACTGTGCATAATACTGTGCTTCTCTTTTACTTAATTTTAATTGATTTTTATTTGTTTCATTGATTATGTTTTAATTGTAATTGTTTGTTTTTAACTTATTTTTTTTATCATTTTTTGTAAAGCACTGTGAATTGACCTGTCCAGAAATTGTGCTATTAAAATACATTTGCCTTGCCTTTGTCCCAAGAACAGTAAAGTTTTCAAAATAGTAAGATCAAGTATTTTATCGTTTTTTCACCTCTGAGAAGACACATCTTCAAAAAAAACTATTATTCAGGTTAAATAAGCCTAATTAAATAATGTAGAATTTTGGAAATCAGCATCTGAGATACTATTTCCGATTTGAATTGTTACCGAAATAAAACTTAAAGGAAACAGGACTTCAGTTTATAAATAAAGACATTTTTCCTACTCTTACACTTTAACAAACAGATGGTTAATGCAAAGACGAAGTGTTCAAATGACAAATAAAAAGCATTGATTCCTGTATTGTTTTACCCAATTGTCATTTTGTTTGAATCCTAATTTTAATTCATAGCGAGTGTTGCCTCATGATCTGGCTGGTACCACCTCACCTCATTATGAGGCAGAAAAAACCCAGAGTAAATTACCTGTGTCACATGTTGATTAGCAGGTGGAGACGTAGCCATTTTAATTTTTTTTTTTTTTTTTTTTTTACCATTACATTTCATACTGCACCTAATTGTAAGACAGCCTCACAAATATCATGAGGCATGATATAATTTTTCCCATTGGCTATGAGAAAAAACAGCACAGACCTTCATATTTAGGAGCTCCACAGGTAAGTTGATGAATTAACCTGCACAGTGATGGGCCACTGTTGTTTGTGAGACTGGAAAGTAGTTGGAGGACAAGGACCTTGTTCAAGAATAAATATGCTGTTAGACTTTGTCACACACACTGTTATGGATGGAGGCAGCCTTTGACCTCCAGTGCTCCTCATGAGCCTGTCATTGCCCTCATTGCACCCAGCCTGTGCTCGTCAGCCTGGCTACCTTATAGAAAGAAATTTTTTTTCCCCATTTGTGTGAGACAACCAGAGAGCCAACATCTTTATAGTGTGCTCCCCTGCATTTTGGATGTTTGTGTGAGTAGTGTGAGTGTGCGTGTGGGGAAAGAGGGTGTTTGGCTTTGTTTGTGATATTTTGATCACTTTTAGTTTATCCCTTAAACAAGTGGCCCTAGTTTCCTTTTTTGAGGCCAAGTCATTAGTTTTGTCTACCTTTATGGTAGAATTAGTGGGTGGCTGTGGGGATCACATCTCCACTCCACCTTTTAGAACCCCAGGGCCTTTGTTTTTTGATTTGGTGAATGTGAGGATGGGGTTTTTTGTGAGTTTCTCTGTCTGTGACCTGTCCTTCAGGTCACATGAATTGCAGAAACATAACAAATGGGGGCTCGTCCGGGATATCTTTCCTTTTTTTTGTTAAGTAATTATTGAATTATAGAATACACCGTTTCACCCAGACATGGAATTTCAGTTAGTCATTTGTTGAGAACCCAACATGGGAGGCCATTCACACCTGTAGAAAGGTGTACCTACTTAGAATTGCTCACCACTTTAACATTCCCATGGGAGCAGGAAGCAGAAAGGATGCAGTCAAACAAGCTGTAGTTAGTGGAGAGGCAGTTCCTCATTAAAGTTTCAGATCAGAAAGTATCAGAAGGTGAAAAAGAGCGTGACACTGATCCTTTTGGCACTGACCCCGCTACTGAATATGAAGGGAAAAACTTGGAGATTAAACTCAAGCTTGAGGAAATAAAGTTGGAGCAAATGAGACAACGAATATATGAAGAAAAACAAAAGGAACAGGCTTTATGTTTGAAAGAGCTGCAGCTTGAAGAACTCCACATCAAATCTGGTCAGAAAATTTGATTTAGCTTAAAACAGCTGACTCATACCAACATTCAATGAAAGGGAGGTGGACAAGTATTTCACACTTTTTGAGAGAGTTGCTAATACTTTGAAATGGCCAGAGGAGTTCAGGCCATTTCTGCTCCAATGTGTGTTGGTGGGAAAAGTCAAAAGTGTTTATGCATCACTGTCCATTGCTCAAAACTCAGATTACAAGACTGTGAAAGAGGCCATAATACATGTATATGAATTGGTGCCAGAAGCATATATGCAACAATTCCAAAAGTTAAAAAAAGAAGAGACTTGAACTCATGTGGAGTTTGCTCAAGAACAAAAACCCTTGTTTGAATGATGGTGCAAGTCACAAGATGTTAAAAACCTGGATGATTTAAAGAATATAATTTTGTTAGAACAGTTCAAGCATTGTGTTAATGAAAGAGTTGCTACTTACCTCAATAAACAAAGTAGTTTGACCCTGGGAAAAAGCTGCTGTTTTTTGCTGATGAGTTTGCCCTCACTCACAAATTCACTTTCCCATCAAGGTCACCAAACACCTTCTCTAATAAAAACCCTATTGCCTCTAAACCAGTGTCCACTCACACTTGGAAGCACATCACTAGAAATCAGGTATTGTATTATTGCCATACAAAAGGACACTTTATTTGAGACAATCCAGTGTTACAGAAAAGGGATGATAAGCCCAAAGCTGTAATTTTGATTGGAAGCCCCCTCATTGATGAAATGTCTGTCCCAGACTTAAAAATTGTAAGTGACACAGTGTCAGATGGGTTCAAGCCTTTCACTTCTGATGGATTTGTGTCCTTGCTTGGAGAGTCACACACAAGCAACCGGTGACAATGCTGCAAGACATGGCAGCGTCGCGGTCCATTCTGTTAAAAGGGGTGTTGCCTCTTACTGATGAAATGAAGAGCAAATAGTGCTCTTATTAGAGGTGTGGAGATGAATTGGTTTCAAGAACCTTTATTTGTTATGTTGGAATCTGGGATAGTAAATGGCCCTGCTGAGGTGGTCTTAAGGGATGGACTGCCTGTGGGAGGGATCACCTTCCTTTTGGGAAATAATTTGGCTGGTGACAAAGTCGCCAGGTTCTTGTACTGAAGATGACAGGGATCATTTGGTTGATTTGTCTGAAACATTTTTGTGTGTGCCGGATGGTGACAGCACTTCACATGTTGAAAGTGAGCACTCAGAGAGTAATGGAGATTGTATTTCGGTCAATCACATTGAGTCAGACTTATGTAAAATGGAGTCTGTGGGGAACTCGTGAGTTGAACCTGTCTTTGAATGGGTCAAAGGTTGGGGAGTCTGTGGAGAAGGCAGTGAATTTCTCTACATGTGATATTAAGATGTCACGTAAACAGCTCATTGCTGGACAAGAGAGAGATGTTTCTCTGTCCCCTTGCTATGTTGATGTTCGTTCTGAGGAAGATTGTGCTGGTGCCCCAGTGGAGTACTACTAAAAGAGTGGCATGTTAATGAGAAAATGGCAAAAACATGTCTTGTTGGAGGATGCCAAGCCTACTGTGTCACAAATTGTGGTCCCAAAACCACTGTGATTGGAGATTCTCAGGTTGGCACATGTTGGGAATATGGCTGGCCAATTGGGGGGTCAGTAAAATATATGACAGTCTTACAGACTCTGTTTTTGGCCGGGTCTGAAGGCCAATGTGAGAAGTTTTTATAAAAACTGAAAAGTGTGTCAAATTACAGGTAAACCAAACCAAGTGTTACCAGTTGTACCTTTGTAGCCTATACTTGCTTTTGATGAGCCCTTCAGCAGAGTGCAGGCGGACTGTGTGGGCCCCTTCCCCAAAACCAAGAGTGGAAATCAGTTCTTACTTACAATCATGTGTGCATCCACTCAATTTCCAGAGGCAGTGCCACTCAGAAAAATCACAGCAAGGAGTGTGCCAAAGACTCTGGTAAAAATTCTTCTCAGTTTTTGGCATTCCACAAGTGGTCCAAACAGATCAAGGGACAAATTTTATGTCCAACCTTTTTCAATAGGTAATTCAGCAGATGGGAAGCACTCATTTGCCCTCAAGTGCATATCACCCTAAAAGCCAAGGAGTTTTGGAGCAATTTCATTCAACTTTGAAATCTATGCTGAGTGCATACCGTCATGAGTTTAAGCATGACTGGGATGAGGATGTTCCTCTGTTACTATTTGCAGCTCGTGAAGTAATGCATGAGTTGTTGGGGTTCAGTCCGAACAAACTACTTTTTGGACACAGAGTTTGTGGTCCAATGTCTTTACTAAAAGTGAAACTCCTGGAGGAGGAGTCAGGGTCTCAAACAAATCTTTTGGATCATGTGTGTGCATTTCGCTATAGGTTGAAACAGGTCTGCGAAACTGCAAGGAAGAACTTCAAGAAAACTCAGGAAAAAATGAAAGTGTGGTATGACCGGAAAGCCCATTCATGTACTTTTGACATAAGGGATCAGGTTTTGATTTTACTATCTGTTGTTGGATCTCCCTTTGAAGCACAGTTTTCCAGACCTTACACAATCGAAGGGAACCTAGATTACATGGTCTCTATTCCAGCGCATAGAAAGAAAAAGAGATTGTGTCATGTAAACATGATTAAGCTATGCCACACTTCAGACAATCAAGAAGGGACAAATAAACAAGCTGAGTCTGTGGTGGTAAATTCAAAAACACTGTGTGATGATGACCACACAGAACCTGTGCCAATGATGTAGATTCACAACTCTAAAAAATTCTAAAAAAAAATCTGGATGATGATTTGCCTCATCTAGGCTCAACATAAATGGCTGATGTAGCATCATTATTGGATGAGTTTAAGTGTATCTTTTTCTGATGTTCCCTCTGAGACTACTGTGTTGGCACATGACAGAGACGTGGGTGATGCAAAACCTATGAAACAGCATGCTTAAAGAGCTAACCCAGAGAAATGCACTTTGCTCAAGCAGGAAGTTGAGTATATGGTAGAGCACGGCATAGCTGAACCTAGTAATAGCTCATGAAGTTCTCCCTGCATTTTTTGGTTCCAAAAGCAAACACCACTAGCCCAAAGTTCTATTCAACTGTGTGATCAAGCCAGATTCCTATCCACTCCCAAGGGTGGATGACTGTGTGGACCGGATTGGATCAGCTCATTTTGTTAGTAAATTTGATTTACTGAAGGGATCTTGGTAAATCCCATTAACCTAATGTGCCAGAAAATTATCTGCATTTGTGATCCCAGATGGATTGTTTGAATAATAAAAAGAATGCCATTTGGTTTAAGGAATGCTGGTGCCACTTTTCAACGGCTAATGCACATGGTGTTGCGGGATCTCAACAATACAGAGGCTTACACTGATGATGTTGTTGTATTCGGCGACTCCTGGTCCGACCATCTCAAATATGTCAGAGCAGTGTTTGAAAGGTGAAAACAGCTAACCTAACTGTCAACCTTGGAAAATCTGAGATTGGCAAAGCCACTGTTAAATACCTGGGAAAGGTGGTTGGACAGGGTAAGGGGCTACCTGTGGCTGCAAAAATTGAGGCCATTATAAATGTTCTGGTGCCTACCACTCACAGGGAACTCAAATGGTTTTTTGGAGATGGCTGGCCACTACAGAGCATTTTGGTAAAATTTTGTTCAAGTAGCAGCCCCCCTAAGAGACTTGACCAGCCCGAAAATCTCCTACCATTGGACCCCAGAGTGCCACATTGCTTTTGAAAAAGTAAAAGCACTCTTAGCCACAGCCCCTGTACTCCTGATTTTAGTTGTCCTTTTCTCCTTTACACAGATGCCAGCGATGTGGGTGTAGAAGCAGTTCTTGTCCAAGCAGACAACAATGGAGTAGACCAACCTTTAGTGGTTTACACTGACCACAACCCCTTGTTGTTCCTGCAGAGGTCAGCTTCCACTAACCGTAGGTGGCTTGGTTGGAGTTTAGTTTTGCATGAGTTTCCATTGAAAATCCAACATATCAAAGGAAAAAATAATTTAGATGCTGAATGCCTGTCATGAGTGGTAATCAGATAAAAGGGTATTTTGCTCGTAATTGGAAAATTCCTCTACTCTGTGGTAAGGTGTTTTTTGTTATTATGAATATTAGCGAATATTTCTTTTGAATGGAGAATCTGGTACTTTTGTATACTAGCTATTTGTGTTTATGGGGTGAGTTTAACTACAGTAAACATTGTTGGATTTGAAAATGAAAGATTTTTGTCAACAAATCCTAGATTTGTTGTCTTTTTAGGGAGAGGTGTTATGGATGGAGGCAGCCTGTGACCTCCAGTGCTCCTAACAAGCCTGTCATTGAGGGCACCTGTCCTCATTGCACCCAGCCTGTGCTCGTCAGCCTGGCTACCTTATAAAAGGAGGTTCTTTCCTCATTTATGTGTGGGACAACTTGAGAGCCAATACCTTTAGGTGGCTCCTCTGCGTTTTGGATGTTTGTGTGAGTGGGCATGTGTGTGGGGAATGAGGGTGTTGTTTTTTGTTTGTTTTGTGATGTTTTGATCACTTTTATTTTATCCCTTAACCAAATGACCCTAGTATTGTTTTTTGAGGCCAAGTCATTAGTTTTGTCTACTTTTTTGGTAGAATTAGTGGGTGGCTGTGGGAAGCACATCTCCACTCTACCTTTTAGAACCCCAGGTTTTTTTTTAAGTTTCTTTGTCCATGACCTGTCCTTAAGGTCATATGAATTGCAGAAACATAACACACACACACATGTACTTTGGCAGAAACAGCCTGTGGTGGTGTGTTTATATCCACTCTAGAGTTACTCAGTCATCACTCAACTGAGGTTTGTAGGAGATCGGCAGCAATGGATGATATGATCAACTGTACTTTATAACTGGGATTGAAACGGCAAGTGGAGCTCAGTTCTAGATGTAATTACTGTAAATTCCGGACAATAAGCCACTACCTTTTTTCCCACGCTTTGAACCCTGCGGCTTAAATATCGTTGTGGCTTATACGACAATTTTACCTTACTGCGTGCCACACGCCAGGGAGGAATCTGCGGGAATGGGTGATATTTACAACTCCCTACTGTTACTGATGGCAGCACAAGTACCGTACTTTGAGAAATTACCGTAACATTTGGCCAGGTGTAGGAGAAAGAAGGTGTAAAAAATTTATCCAAAGAGGATCACACATGCTCCAGTGACAGCAATAACGAAAGAGACTGATAAAGTGAACGACAAGGTATTGAGGCTGTTCACTTCGGGCACTGAAGAAGAGGACTTCAGTGATTTTAGTGCTCAAGAGGAAGATGAAGAAGGGAAATAGCTCTTCCTGGTAGGCTGTGTTTCACCCAGTAAAGCTCTCCAGAGACTCATAAATTTAAAGCATCGCAGAATTAATTCACACGTTGTGTGTAATGTTAAATGAAAAAGATATATTACAATAGAAATAAGTACTTGTTTTTGATCTTTATATTTTCAAAATAAATTAAAAGTCCTTCCCTAACAAAAAACAAAAAATTGTTCACTTCCAAGCACTTTCAAGTGTTTTTCTAGTCATTTTAAGTCCGCTAATCCACAGCCGGCGCAAACCCAAGTCAGTCTTGTATCGGCACGAATTTAAAGGAAACCCTGATAAATCCACCGCCAAAAAAAAGGAAAGAGAAAATGTGCTTTTAAGAAAATTTTTTGTTTTCTATTATTACCTTTCCATATTTTTATGGAAAATCATTTTAATTTACTTTTTAGGTGACAATGTTACAATGTGGACACCCACGGCTTATAAACCGGTGCAGCTTATAAGTGTACAAAATTGATTTTCTTTCTCAAATTAGTGTCTGCGGCTTATTTACAGGTGCGCTCTATAGTCCGAAAATACGGTAGCTATAATTAGTTTTGTTAATTTTTTTTCAAGAAGAATATTTTTTAAAAAAAGAGGAAAAAAAACCAACACTGAGTAGGTAAACAACAGCGGGTGTTACGTTTTGTTCATTTTTTGCATTCACAAAGTCCATCCATGGTTTCCAGCATTGCTCAAATTTGTCATGTTCACATCTCAATGCAAATCTGAGTTTCTCCATCTGGGAAATGTCTTTAACTAGTTCTATCCAGTCCTCTAATATGGGTAATTTCTCTATCATCCATTTTCTAGTGATTACTTTCTTGCTAGTAACCAACATAATATTTAACAGATATGTTTTACAAAATCCTTTAATACAGTCTGGGTGTTTACCTAAAAACATAGTCTCCAATTTCACATTCTTTATTTGGTATTTTCTGCCTTTCAGAGATATTGTGTAGATTGTGTCATTTAAAAAAAAATAGTGCTGTTAATGATGTTGTAGTCTGCCCACATTCAGTTTAAAGGGCTTGTTTACTGCTGTAATTAGGGTATTTTACAAAAACTGTTACACATTGGCATTCCACTAACCTATGGGTTGGCAGGATTAATGCTGCTGGCACAGGTCACTGAGTTTAGTTTAATTTTGTTGGAAAAAAAATGACCATCTGTCTGTACGAAAGTGTTTACTTTTACTCATTGTTAACATGCACATCCAGAGTTGCACTGTTCAAGGTAATATTTTGTAATGCTACTGAAGAAATAAAGACAAAGAATAACCATATGTCTGTCAGCTGTAGACTGACATCCGTACTCTGATGTACTGTGAATGGGATTTACAGATGCTTTAGAGTTAATGTAAAGCAAAATCTGACACAATGTCAGGTGGGAAAAATTAGGTTGCAGTCTGGGCAATGGCAATAATAAAACATATACACAAATCTAACATGTCCATAACATACGAATAATATGCAGTTTTTCTTGCACTTGGTAATGTTTTGCTTATTGTACTTTACCACTGATGTTTCATTTGATCCTCTCTTAAGTTGCTTTGGATAAGTGCATATGCTAAATGCAATGTGATATAAATGTAATGTAATTGTTAGAGGCTAACCAAAATTTCATGACACAGTCCACCTCAAAATGTTAAGCACTCACCAATTACTTATAAATTAAGTCCATGCGTCTCTTTTCTGGCAAAGTGTTCAATAACATTATCATGTATTGTTCTTTTATATTTCAGTTGATTCAGCAATTCATTTTCAATAGAGACAGATGCCAAAGAATGTAGCCTTGTTTGTCCAGTTGCGTTCTTGCATAGATTTTAATCAATTTTAAGACCTGAAAATGGTCACACGGAGCCACAGAGGCTATAGACACTGGGATAGTTCTGAAGTTTGGTCATATGGTCTGCAAGGCCCATCCTCCTCAGAAAAATATAGAGATCACTTATTCTTTTACTCTGAACGTTTGACATGTTATACATAACTTTTAACTCAGGTTTAAGTCTGTTCAGGTCAAATTGTGCACTGTAGGTCTCCATTAGAGTCCAGAGCTCTGTCTCTGAAAAGTTATCGAGTAGCCATGTGACATGCTCAGCTGTCCAACTGCCTGTGCGCTGTTGAAGATATCACTGAATTTAGTATGCTCCCTTTCAGAAATCTGCAATTAAGGTCCTGTATACACATAACCGGCTATTTATAGAAAGGGGTATTTCCTCAACTTCATTTTCAAGAATTATACCATACACACCACATTGGACTTCTTTACTCAAACAGGTTAGGATAAACAAAAGTCACACAATTTAGTTTATTAGTTTACTTTGAACTTATGCACTCTATGCACAGTGCTAATTACACATACGTGTACAATATTCAATACCGTTCATATACATCTCATTATGTGTACACAGATATACATGGAAATATTGCTAAAAAAAAAGGAAAAACACTATATGCACAAAATATACACTTATATTTACATGAGCAAGTCTGCATAGAGAAGTATACTGCGACTGTTACAATCCAATTTCCCAGTTTGGGATAAATAAAGTACTTCTATTCTATACACAGGGAATGCACATATAGAATTAAACAAGGTGAATATATGGATTTGTTGAATACTGTCAAGTTTGGGACCCTAAAATTCTGTTTCACTCCTGAACACACACAAGCATGGAAACAGCTTTCCAAAATATCCATTCTGGCCATGGTGTTAAGAAACAATCATTTTGACCTAAACTGCAGTTTTTATGTTCATGAAAGGCAAAAACACATGAAAACAAAATCTGTTTTTCCAGATATCTGTCATCTGTATGTATCCATGATATAAACTGTATGTCTAAAGTCTTACTTTGTAGAATCTCAAAGAGCACATCAGTAATGTTGACAATGCTGGTAGACGAAAAGAGAGGAAAAAAAAAAGTTGAAACTTTAACTGTGCCAGACATCCAGCTGCAGACTCTCCAGTAGATCCAGAGCCAACCCTGCCAAATCATGGGCTGCTTCTTCTTCTTTTCCTTTTTTTTCTTTTTTTTTTTTTATTCTAAAGTCTCCATAACAGAACACAACCATGCATACAATACCACCATCTCTAAAGAATAAAAGAAATCCTTCAACGTGAGAGACAAAGATTGAAAAACAAGATGGCTGTCTCTAAATTGAACCCACAGACTTGAAGTTTTACATATGAATTGGTCATCTGCACAGCTCCCACATCCTCACAGCAAATCTATGTAGTGTTGACAATCCATACAAAGGGACTCCATAGGTGTCATATGTCTTTAGCATCAGCTGAAAGAGCGCTATGGCTGCTGGTTGCTGGTCGAGTTAGCTGCAGCTCAGGTGTGAGATGTGTAGAGCTGGAACAGATGCTTCCACTTTAATTATCTCACAAAGAGCTAACTTTCCTGTAATGGAAGAGACGCCAACACAGCTGGGTCCTGATGGATGCCAAGACACAAAAAACCATGGTCGCACAAACCCCAAACACACACATACAATTGCATAGAAATGATATATTCAAATATATTCATAGTTAGATTTGTCAAATGTCAAGTGAGCTAATCTGATAAATGGAAAGTGAGGTGCTTGAAATACAAAAAAAGAGAAAAATCTCAGATATAATTAAAATATTATCCTGCATTGTTCCTTAAACCAGAGCGTTAGAGTGGCACATGTTGACTGTGATGCAATACAATAGTAGGAAAAAACTGTCAAAGTCAGTGCAGACCCATGATCTTTTCAAGTCTGCTCATCTTTACTCCTTTTCACCTGCTGTGTTTACATTAACCAATCTCTAACCAGCCAGATTGGGGAGGTTGTAAATACAAGGAAAAGTAGTAGTACCATACATCTGTAATAATAAGCATAGAAGAAAGTAGTGGTGTAGTTGAGGGTATATGTGTATATGATGTATACCCACTTATTTTTCAGTCAACAATCCATATCCACTGCTAAACCCCCCCTGATCCGCACCATTCACTAGAATCTGCAAATAGCCCATTTTTTTCCCCTAGGACGGTGAAGCCATGACCCATCCTACTCTACCTCTAATTGGCTAGTTCTCACTGCCTTCACTGATTAGATTGGTCAACTTTAGGCATGAGGACTGATGAGCCAATCAGAGGCAGAGGAGGGCAGGTCATACCGAGGTAAATATTAAAAACTAGTGCCAGCCACCTCTGGAACCTGATTGGACAGTTCAGGTGCCAGTGCCACACCAGTCGATTGACAGGTCATTGCATGTCTAGTTGAAAGATACAAAATTATTGTAAATGCAAAGGAGAAAGGCAGAATAAATGTTTTTTCAAGTGAGTTGCATTTATTGAGATAAGTTACTTTCATGGAAAACGTCATTCTGAGGTAAGTTTAAAGGTGGTTTCCAAATGAATCATTAGGCATTCATGCAGCTGCTTGTGTGACCAGTAATATCTACAAACTGCTCCTGATTAGGTCATGGTAATTTTATAATAGTGAGCAAATACTACCAAGGGATTTTTGGGTAAACTAAACAGACTAGTCTTACACATTACTGTGTCTAAAACAGGGCTTTTTTCTGGTCTACTTAAAAAAAAAATAAGTAAAAACTAAGAGTATAATGTCCAGGGACGACTACACCACTGGAATAAAATAAGCAAACATGCATATTTAATGACTGACACCAGAAAATGTTGGTATTTTTCTTTAAAAATCTCTTTTTCAGATTGATATAAAATTATTTTTTTTCATGTCTATACTGAAAATATGGTTTAATAAACCCTACTTCGAAGCTGTGTACTTATATATTTACATTGCATCTTCATGTATGGTTCTTGTTGTGCATACTTTGTGCAGATGGCATTATATATATTTTTTTTTCCAATCCTCCCATGTATGTCTGTATACACAGGTATGAAATGTGTATGAACAGAATTGAATAATGTATATGTAATTACCACTGTAGATTGAGTGCATGAGCTTGAAATAAACTAAACATTTTGTAGTTTCTCTATCAAGCAATATAAATAACATTACAACATCACAGAAGACCAAAGTGCTTTTTTTTAATTGAATGATGAGACAGAACATGACAAGTGAAGGACAACATACTGGCATTACTTACAGACAATGAAGACAAGACATACATTTTAGCAGTTTGAAGGTGTTTAAGGTGTGTGTGTGTGTGTGTGTGTGTGTGTGTGTGTGTGTGTGTGTGTGTGTGTGTGTGTGTGTGTGTGTGTG
>JAPTGZ010000005.1:25161856-25172558 GCA_029814645.1 Fowleria isostigma | reverse complement strand
GGTTTAATTAACAACTTCAAAAGCAATAACTGGAGAGCTGGCCAAACACACACACACACACACACACACACACATACACACACTAGCTGCTATGAAAAAGTCCTGCGCAAGCACAAATGCATATCATCCACGCTTGCTTATTAATTCATAGTGTGTGAAAAATCAAACACAAATATGGTCATTGTACTTGTGGTGTGTTTATGTACCATCCTTTTCTTCTTGCTATGGAGAATGCTCTCTGAACTCCATAGATGGTCTATGAAAGTGATTGTTGGCATCACAGGGACGTGAGATGTGGACGAGCCATGGGTTCCCAGACTGAAGTCACACCCAGCTGATTGGATCTCTTACAACCCTCTCAAGGACAATTAAAAATAAATAAAAACACCCTGTCTTCTCTGCATCTCTATGTCTTCTCTTGCTTTACTGGCAACTGCTGACATTCTATGATAATCACATTATTTTGATTTGAGTAACAGTGAATCTCCATCTGTTCGCATTAGGCTTGATAATCAGACAATGCTGGGTTATGTTAATATAAGTGGTGCTGGACAACGGGTCTGTAACCCGGCCTGGGGCTCACATGTCCACTGCAGTGGACTCTGGCTCTCTTTTCCAGATACAACGCAGATAATCCACCGACAGATGCCATATGGTAGCTTCTTAGTACAATGTCCAATCACTGATGTAGCTAGCCAAAAAGACCACCATGAGTACTCAAAATGGAAAGCGTAAAAATAACTGGTATCAGTTTAACAAATGTTCTGGTATATGGCAGTGTTTCTTTAATATAATCTGCCATCAAATTGCCTTTCCTGTTTACAGTAGTGGTTGCTGAAATTATTTTTTGGTGGGTAGAGTATTCAAGTCAGTTTTTAGCCACATTATGACCACATATCACCACTAGGATACACCAAAACCAATGCACCACCATTTTAGAAAATAAATTTTAAGTAAAATAAAAATACACAGTATGGGTTTTTAGTCAGTTACTTGTTTAAATATAAATTTCACCCATCTATCCCTCAAACATGCAAATTTTCCATGACTATTGTTAAAGTCAGGCATGTCTCTGATAAGTGTCTTTTCCTTTGAAAGTATGAGCCATGCATTTAGACCAGCAGTGAGTAGGCAGTGGGTGGTACGGGTAGATCGCATGGCATTAGAAAAATAAAAAATCAGTGGAAGGGTGAAAACAAAACAATGATACCATTTGTGCCAAGATTCAAACCCCAGTCTCTGGCATTGAAGCCAGAAGTATTAACCACTGAGATATACAGCCAATTATATAATACTAGTGCATTGACCTGTGGGGATCCATGGGTTCTAGCTGTGGTACTTTGTATGCTGTTGTGTATTTGTGCATGCTGTACTGCATTTGTCCAGCAGGCACTGCCAAAGCAGATATAGCGGTGTGATTGTAAGAGTACTGTGTTCCAAAATGACTAATATCTCCCAAAATAATGGTCCTATCAACTTGCCATTTTATAGTCTGTTCCTTGACCAATAATACGTAAGTACACCAAACTGCAGCAGTCAGCTGTTTCTGGATCTTGAGTGAATCCTTGGACACACACACACACACACACACACACGCACACGCACACACAGAGGCCACTTGGCTTTTATAATACAGTATACACTTAGTAGTATTACCTTTTGGCCTACTCTCTGATTCTGTTTTTGAGGAAAGTCTTGATTCTTTTCAAAATGTGATGTTTACTCCTGTAGGTGGTGCTTGAGCGCAATTTTTTTGTGCCCGAGGCTCTCCTATCTTTTGTATTGGGGTGCTGGTGTGTGTGTGTGTGTGTGGGTGTGTGTGTGTGGGGGGGGGGGTTCACTGCACACACGCCCTTTTTTAAGCAGATTTTTGCACCATAGGAGACACATGGCTAGACTTGTCACATAACGACTAAAAACATTTTTAGACTACACCTGAATGCAGATTATACATAATAATCGTGGGCTGTATCATGTATAGCAAGTTTATTTAAATATTATTGTTTTTGTAAAATTTGTTTCAGTGAGTCCTATCATGTTTTTCTTCATATGGGGGGGCTAGAGCCCTAGAACCCTCTATTGATGAGCTGCCCCTGATTGTTTATTTACTATAACATTGCTTTAATAGAAAAGCTTCTATGGGTAATATCTGATGAGGTAGAGTATAGAGGGAACAATGATCTTCTAATAATTATTTTTTGTTATGTATTGTATGGTCTGCTGGTGTCTGCAGATGGGCATCAATGAAAATTAAAACAAAGGCACTTCTTGGTCTGACAGTCAAAAAGGCCACTCAGATCATTCTCCAGCATCACAGGTAGGTGTTCCCAGGTCCAGATACTGTTCTTTAGTGGACTTGGGGCACTTGATGACACTGTCTTATGATAACTTTAGAAAGATGATTCATGCCCTGTCCACACTGACAAAATGCATAGAGAACATACATTAATCATAAGTGAAAATTAGCTAAATGCGTACCCTAAAAAGTAGAACTGGATGTCCCTGAAATTAAGGATGTTCTCCATCAGCATTTGTTAGCAATACTGGATCAAGTCAACAGGGGACTGAAACAGTTGGCTTGTTTAAATACTAAATGAAGTTCCAATTCTTGCTTTTCGACATACCATCAGTCTGAAAACCAAATGGCTTGAATGTGTTTGATTTCCAAAGAAATAGTTTAGGTCCCTGCTGACTTTAACCAATGCCAAAAAAAAAATTATCAAACAGCTACAGTCAATTAGACAAATACACATAAACACAAAGAAAAAAAGAAATCTTTAGAAGTTATAAATGAAACCTTGATTAAAAACAGATATACTGGATTAGTGGGTGTTTTTATGTGCATGTTAAGCTCTGTGTGAGTAATATGTGAAACCAGCACGTACTTTCACACTGTCATCTATTGTTTGCAGGGCAAAAAGGACAATGAGGAACTTCACAGGACCTCCAGATCAATGTCTTTCCTGCTGGAAATGTCAGTCCAGTCTGTTCATTAATCTTGTGCCACCAAACAAAACAAAGAGCTTTGTTAGATATTGGACCATCCACCATTGGTTTTGATGAATAATCCCCCCTTTGCTCACAACAAAGGGAAACAGCTTACTGTACAATTTCACCACCTAATACACATTTTGCAGTGTCTACCTTTAGTTGCGCATTAAGACATATATGGAACCTTTTTAATGGGTTTCCAGGGAATGTTTGTGTGGTGGCTATGATAAAGGTGCATAGGTCTTCACAACATCATCTGCAATTTATCAAACTTAATTTCTACATAAATAATTTATCACATAAATTCACAAGTGGGTTTTCTCAGCAATATCTGTAAAGACCTAGGTATTGTACCTTTCATCTCATTATTGTAGGACAGTATGGTCACATACATATATTTAAACATGTTTGGTATAATGCAGTAAGTGATCAAAAGAAAAAGCACAAAACTTCAACTGTTAAGTAAAGAAAACAATAACAGTGTGAGGATAGTGTGTGTAATCAGAGCAGCCCGTGATCGTTCGGCGCCCTAGGCAGAACGCAGAAGTGGCACTCCTCCCCTCACCGGGGAGTGATACTCATAATACAGTTGAACCACAACAGAAAGTCATCAAACCAGTCTGACTCACGGTTTAGAAGACATGCAGTAACTACACTATTTTGACTGTGTTTATTCTATTTTGTATTGTAAAGCACTTTGGGACCTTTGTCTGTGAAATATTTTCTATAAATAAACCTTACTTATTACTTACATACCCTGCCCCAATGCGTACTGGGAAAATTTTGAGGCACAAAATTTTGTGGAATAAAACAATGACGAAGTAAAATCCAATGTATGCAGTGAGATTTACTCCTATGGTATTGATTTTGAAGTGCTAACAAAATGCAAGATTTTTCTCAATACTTGATTGTATATAATTAGTTTGGTGGTAACATACGAGTGTCAAAGTTAATAAGTGAACAAGTGCAGAATTTAAGACATAGCCAGGGTTGGCAGCTACCTGTGACCAATTGTGTGTTGTGAAAATTAAGACTGAAACCAAATCCATTTTATTAGATGCTTTACTTTGAGTTGTTTGCCTGTATTTGCACCAGTCCATCTGTATGAGCTCCACATATCCACACATTATGTTTTGCATGAAGCCATGAGTCCATCTACCTCTAAAGAAGATCGTGAATGTCATATGTGCCACTGTTAAAGAAAGCAATTAGCTGCTGTTGACATGTCCTGGTCTGTGGATGAGTAATGGCTGGCAGGGCAGGAGTGTCTTGTCCTGATAAATTCTACTGTCCCCCTACCTTATTAGTACAATGACTAACTGGAGGGGGGGTGGGATGGGAGCTAAGGTGATAGACCATAGGGGGTGTCAAAGATAAACCTAGATTGACAGCAGAGTGTGGTGACTAAATGCTAATGCACAGAATGACATTTCCAACGCAGGCTCGGGTTAGCTTAGATGCTGCTGCCATGCTGACAGCTGGAGACAGGAAGGGGGGTATCCAAAATACCAGTACACCAGGTCTTTCTTTCTGCTCATCCTTCCTCCTCTTCAAAAAGAAAGAAAGTGATGGTGGTGGAGAGGGTTGAGTTGTTGTCATCTGGGTTTTATCGCAAGTTAGCAGGCCAAGCAAATAGCAGGTGTATCAATCATGGATAAAGAGCATGACTGGTAAAGATGGCAACACAAGGGAATGACAGAGAGACAAAATCAGAAAACAAGAGGGGAAAAAAAACGCTGTTATTTCGCCAAAGGGAAGCCCAATGCATTTCCCTCCCACTGGGGAGTTTAGCCCAAATCTGATACTTTGTCCACTAAATCCCAAAGCGCTGCTTTTGTTGATAAACCCACTGCTTCTCCTTCGCACCCCATGAGGATGATTTTTATCTCTGCCCTCAATTTCAGGGAGTTGCCAGACCATTACAGACAGGAGGAAACTTCTGTGGCTTTTTTTGGCGGGTGGTTGGAAGTCGAACGCCTGTCGACGCAGAGCAAGGTCTCATCTTTCTGGGTGGTCGGACATGATGGTGTGTTGAAGCTGTGTCTAATTAGTGGTATTTTTAACACCAAGTAGTGTGTCAGCCAAAGAAACCTAGGGAGTTATAAACGCCACCTTTAATGGAATCTAATTAGTGGATGGGTGCACTAACGGAAAGTCAGTGAGCAGAACAAGCAATGGAGTATATGAGTGTACATTTGTGTGTGGCTATTCCATATCCAGTTGCTCACTGAACAGTTCTGATACCTATGAGATGTCCTATATGTGTGTTCACATGCATCCATGTCTACAGGGACACAAATCACGCAACACAACTTTCTCAAAGCTTGCTGGAATGTACATTTTACATTAAGTGGGGCTTTACTTTACCTTATAACATGGTGCTTAAGACAAAAAAACAAAATCAACAGATTACCCACCCAAAATGAAATGTCAATCAAAATGTCAATGTATTTACACATATAGAATAACAGCAGCCAACTGTCAAAGTCAGCCAACAGTGTAGTTTAAAAAAAAAATGTTCAAAGTACATTTGTCAATATGAATACACTTGGAGAGTGTGAATGTTCAATTTGAAAAGATGTGATCAGATCATCATTACACTGGGGGCAAGGACGTTGGCTCCAAAAAGAAGCCAATTCAGAAATGTCTTTAAGTTGTTTTATGACAGATGGCCACTGGCACTGGCTCCAAAAAACCCTGGCTCCCATAGATTCACATTGAAGTTCTCTCTAAAAATGCTACATCAGTACATTTTTTTTTCCTGGATTCATTCTGGCTTGTCCTATTTCAAACCCTCAAGTGATACTTTTTTTTTTTCCTGACCAACAGCTCCAATTTAGTTATGGTTAATGGGTTCCACCAAGACTGTAAAATGCTTGATGAAGTTTACAGTTTTACCAAGTCAGTGTGCTGCATTTAGCATCAGCCCACTTTGGATCCCTCACAATCCTACTGATCTTGCAGATTTGTTTCCAAGTATTGTCACTTCCACTTCCAACAAGCCTACATAGTAACAGCCAACTCGGAAACTACTGGGTTCAAAACAGCAGCTTAAAAATCAAAGGTGATGTCATGATTCCTTCATCCACCAATTATACACAGTCTGTGGGTTTTATAAGAAGAGATGAAGTCTAATGTTACTCAAGGACAGCCGATATTATGTGATGGTGGTCCTTGAAACTTTGAGAACCATTTTAAAATGTGTGTGTTAATTGTTTTGCCCAATACACAATAAAAGAAATTCCCAGCCATTTTCCACTATCCATCAGTTATTTGTAAGATGAAAGTGTACCAAAACTCTGAACATCTAGCATTCATTTGAAGGGGATATCAGAGTCAGGACAACAATCACATGTGAGTCTGGGAGAACTGACCTTATTTATTCAACAAAAATTTGAGTCTCTGCTATCAAAGTCTGATTTTGACAACCTAGATTTATCTTTGCCGAGTCATGGTTTGAACAAATTGGATTTCTGAAAACCTCAAAAGTATTGTTGCTGCTGAGGACGGTAAAGGTTGCAGATGAAATTCTAAAAAGTTTGGGCTCCCACCAGTTTCCTGTCAGGTAGATGGTGTACAAATGAATAACATTCAATGCCGCTGTTATCTTCCTCAGGAGTAGCCGACCAACCAGGAATCACACCAAGATCAAGGTTTGTTGGTAAGAGTCCTGAAGCTCAGACTCAACCCCAGGGAAATGTCTGGAAGGCTGCAGAACTCTGCTGTCAAAGCTTATTTCATTGGTCATGAGCCCATCATTAACAATAGAAGATTTACAACAATACAAACCATGTCTCCCTTTACTGTATAAATGCCCAATGGATGAAATGCTCTGTCTCATTGGTACTAACAATGTTGCACAGTGTCATAGGTCATATATTCAGTTTCTTCCAAGCCCAGGAGTTTCCCCTTGAACCTTTAATTTTGCATTTCAGTATGGTCAAATCAAGTAGACTAGAGTATAAGAAGCCCAGGACATCTCACTATGGACACTGTTAGCAAGGAAACTGGTTGTATAGTTCTGGGACTCTGAGAGACTCCCAACATCTGACAAGTGTATAAAGAAAAAAAAAAAAAGTAATTCCCGACATCTAGAGAAAAATTCAACTCGGCATCAAACATAAGAGGAGGTTTTCTGAGAATCTGGCAACCTTCAGTTACTCTGCTTTGGAAAGCAAACGTTGTTAACCAGTTAACTAGTTTTTCAACCGGCTAAATGTGTCTAAACCTTATAACCTATATGTTGTGTTTGAGACCTCAACATAGAGTATGTGTTCTTGCTTTTTCCTTTGTCTTTTTTTTTTTTTTTTTGTATCTCAACCTTATGTCAAAAAGCTCAGATCTGGAAAAATCCCAACAGTTACAGCAGAATTGCAAGAAAGAAGCCAGCACTGTCCAAAAAGAGCTTTACTGCCAGTCTATGGTCTGCAAAATGCCATGTGGAGAATCCAGAAAGTTTTTGGAAGGATGTTCTGTGAATGGAGGAGACCAAAAGTAGACTTTTTGGGCTTAAATGATAAAACTTCTCCGACATTGCCAAACTTCAGAACATGTTTTCTTTTAAACTTAACTTTTTTCCCCTCCATTTCCATTTGCTGCATTATTTTCAGTCAGTTAAATTCAATTAAAACTAACAAATGTATAACTGCAATGATTCATTTTTGCCTCATATCCAAAGTTTATAGAGCTACACCAGTGCAATTATTTTATATAATGTATTATTTTACACAGTTGTGATAATCAGTGTCATTCTCTCATGTAGAATGAGTGTTGCAGCTGTGAATGTTGATATATTGGGTGACTATTTCAGTACTGGGTTAGGTACATGGAAGCATATCTGCCATGTTCATTAACAAAAACAGACATGAAATACAAATGTAATTGGTCTTGTATTTAAAAATTTGTGCCAATAAATGACTTTTCCTCATGAGTGTATATGTAGAAATAAACTATTACAATGATACAATAATGGTGGTAAAAATGCTAATAGAAATAAAATATTCAACAACATCATTAATAAGAGTTGTATGTATGACAATTAATAGTCAACTCAATTTTCCATAGCAACAATAAAAACAGTAAAAAACAACAGATACTGCCACAACCAAAACATTCTGAAATGAAACACCAAAAACCAGATGTAAAAATTTAACATTACTGATTAAATGACAGTAAGATGTTTAATACGACGACACTGTTACTGATGGGGTGGAAACAGGACAGCAGTTCAAGTGTCATTCATGTACCTCATTAGTTCATTATTTCAACCCTTACAAAAACTAAAGATTTAGTTGTTTTCAATCCCCACTAGGAAATTTGTTTGGACTCTGCTCTGTATTACCGTTCAACTTCACAGAACAACTCTGGCAATAAGAAGCCGTGTTATTTTCTACCACTAATTGTAAATTTGATAGGAAAATTCAAAGTCACTCAATCCAAGTGTATGACCCTAGTTAGTGGCAAACATGGACACCAAATACAAACGCAGAGAATGTGCACACACAAACAGATTACAGTATTGTTTTTGTGAACTAGTCGAAGACAGATTCAAGAGAGAGATTAGTCTTCTCAGGCGACATAATCAGATTTAGTTTTTGGCCCAGAGCATCCTCTGGAGCAGCGCTGATCTGATCTGATCCCTTCATTGAGCACAACAGCAAAAACCTAGACTTAACCCTGCCCTGCTCCATCCTACTCTTCTCGTCTCCACAACTAATTTTAATTTTGAAGACACCCTCCCCCCATTTTTTTTTTCCATCACCATCAAATTTTAACCATGTACTCTTTTTCCATTGGTGTTATGCGGTCCCTTTTTCCTCACTCTGTGTTGAACTGCAGATATATCATGACAGTTTGATACACATTGCCCATCTCAAACATCCCATCTTTTTTTTTTTCTAAACAATATTATTTTTTTGCAGGATAGTCTACTAGATGCACAAAACCAGACAGACATAAGTGTACGTGTGTATGTGCTGTGTTATGCGAACATGCTAACTGGCAGGGTGCTACTCACCACTGATGCTACAATCAATCCATGAAAAAGAAAGGCTGCACAAAACATATTCATACACATTCACACTGATGGGTGTAATGGGTCCTCTTTTTATGATGAACAGCAGTAATTAAAAATGCCACTCTATGTGACAGGGCAGGGTGGGAGGAGGGGAAGTAGGAGGGAGAGGAGAGATGGGAGATGGACAGAGAAGGGTGGAGGGAGGAAGGGGAGTGTGGACTGGTCCTCTCTTTAATGAGGATCCTAATCAACCCAGCAGAGGCTGCCCTGAGACCCCCCTGGTTCATTAGACC
Organism: Fowleria isostigma; assembly: GCA_029814645.1. Lineage (NCBI taxonomy): Eukaryota > Metazoa > Chordata > Actinopteri > Kurtiformes > Apogonidae > Fowleria > Fowleria isostigma. The sequence continues at coordinate 25,163,258 of JAPTGZ010000005.1, read as the reverse complement.
AGAAAAACCAGACTGCCAGTAAAAGAGGGGAAGGTGGGAGGGGGTGGAACCAAGTCGAAGACAGAAAAAGAAAGAGGGAAAAGTTTTTACCGATTGACGGAACTAAAAAGTGTTACAGCGGAGGCGAGAGAAAGCAAAAAAGCTAAAGGCAAGCGTGAGTGGAGACAGAGAGAGAGATGGGAGGATGGCCAGCAGAGATAACAGTGTGGGTCATTGGGCGAGTCACGGCTGCCATCGATCCCCTGATTGGCTGTCTGACGGTTTCAACACGGCTGCCAAACCCTTTAATACAGGCTGCTCCTACTGTGTGTGTGTCCGTGTGTCAAAATGAGCGCTATCGGTGCCATATGTAGTCCATGTCTTTGCCACCAGAACTGATATCTGTCCAACTTTGTCAGGTGGCTGATAAGAGCATCTTACAGCTGTACTGATAAACCACACACACACACACACACACACACACACACACACACACACACACACACACAATGGTTTTGTCAGCCAGTGAGACAAAACCTACAGGACAATGTGTGCTAGTGTGTATGGGTTGAGTGTAACGTTTAGTGACGTGTGCACACTATGAGGTGAGAGTGTTACAAAGTGTTATACTGGCCCTCAGCCCTTCCTTTCCTGTCCTCTCACATTGATTGGACAGCAGGACAAGGAACACACATTGCTTCCAGCAGCCCACTCAACTCAACCCCTTCCTTTAAATGCCAAGACACAGTATGTGTGTGCACGTGCGTGTCAGAACTCATTTCATATCAGAAAATTTTCATGGATAAATCTCATCAAAAACAATCATGTGTATTTTTCATAAACTGACATAGTTTGGATTTGGATCCCCAAGGGTGCCAGGGTATTTACTCTCCAGCCAGCCCTTGAAGCTACAAGTTCTTCATATAATCTCACATATGTATATATTTTTTTAAAACAACCACGCAGGGCAAGTGTTATAATCTCCAATAACCTCTGTAAATATCACAATTTGGCATCAGATTCTTTACTCTATAAACGTTTGTAGGGTTGTGCAATGTGACAATATACAGTACTGTGCAAATTTCCAGGCCAACATTAGGTTTACTGGGTTAGTAAAGTTATAATGACCACACAGCTACATTTCTCAGTCTCTGTTTTAAGTGACAAACTAAATAGACGGTTGTAAAAAAAAAAAAAATATTAGACCACATTATATTTTCTGCAATTTCTTGTTCGTTTTAATGCCTGGTACAACTAAGGGTACATTTGTTTGGACAAATATAATAATAACAGAAATAGCTCATAAGTGTTTAATTTCAGAGCTGATATCTATCAATTTTCCATGGTTTTCTTGATAATATCCAAAATCACATAAGTTCTTACATCAATATCTATGACATTGTACTGACAAAAACAGTGCTTT
>JAPTGZ010000005.1:25114584-25127718 GCA_029814645.1 Fowleria isostigma | reverse complement strand
AGCGGGAACCGAACCGCCAACCTTCCGGTTATTGGACGACCTGCTCTAAATCCTGAGCCACGGCCGCCCCCAAATATAAGAATAGTATTACCATGTGCTTTCTTCAAGAAATAAAGACAGTATAATAGAAAAGATAATATGAATTTGGTTCAACTAGTCATGGCACTTTACAGCATTGTCTGTTTCTCTACAATTAATATGAGTAAACATGATGTCGATTCTAACTCTAGTCTGTTTTCAGTCTTGGTCGTGTCTTAGTGTGTCATGGCCTTGGTCTTGGTCTTGTCTTGGTTTTGGCAGGTCTAGCTGGTCTTACTACAACAGGACTGTCGTGACACCACTGTGATTCCACTCAGGTTTGACGGTCTGCTGAGATTCCCAGTCCTTTCAGCAAGGTAAGCACTGCTTGTTTTTGTCAGTTGTGTTATTACCATTTGTATGTTTGCTGATATTGGTCAGTATTTAGTCCATGCTGGCTGTCTCTTTCTTCCATTCGTTTTTACACATTTTGTCTTGTATCAATGCCAGTTTCTTTCTTGTGGTGAGTGTCATGTTTGGGCTTTTGTATGTGTTATTTATTTGTGTTCTCAGGCTGTTTCAGAGCTCTTGTTGGTTTATTGAAAACTCTGTCCATCTCCACTTACTGCTGCAAAACTCCATTGTGCTTTGTAGGCTCTGTGCTTAAGTCATCCTGGATAGAATCATCACTCTGTAATCTCTGCTTTGCTGAGCTGGAGTCACAACCTAGATAATAAATTATCGTCATATCTGTGAATGTTTGGCACTGAATAGACCACTATGGCAAAGATGGGGCCATATACTGATCATTTTACATAGACTTGTCCATTTTTGTGAAGGAATAGTGAGGTATTAATTTTTTTCTCTTTTTTTTTTAAAGCATTTTTGCCACTTATTAGCCTAGAGCAGAAGTCGGGAACCTTTTTAGCTGAGAGAGCCATGAATGCCACTTATTTTAAAATGTATTTCCGTGAGAGCCATATAATATTTTGTTTAAACTCTGAACAGGAGTGGTAGGAAATGGATGGATGGATTGAAATACATGAGAACGTTTTATTTTTTTGAACGCTTTTTTTTAATGCTGTGATTTCCGTAATGTTTTACTTTAAAATGTCAACAGAATATTTCATTACCTCCACCAACAAGGTTCTGTATTCACCAGGGTTTGTCTGTCTGTTAGCAACATAAGTCAAAAAAGTTATGGATGGATTTTGATAAAATTTTCAGGAAAAGTCTAAAATGGGAGAAGGAAGGATTTGATTTTGAGGGTGATCCAACATTTTAGTCCTGTCCGAATGCACTAATTCGGTCCAAACGACGCTAGTTACGGTCTCTCTTCTCCTCTCTGGTCCATGTGGGTGTGGGTGGGGCTACCTGTGCTTCACTTAGCTGTGTGTGTGCAGGAGGGGGGGGCCAGGTACCCGGGCAGTGGCTTCACGCTGCAAAAAAGTGATGCAGAAGAACTGTTCTGACCAAGGTGGAGATCTGCATCTCTGAGTGCTTTTCGAGTTACTTATTATGTTAAGAACTGTCAGCTACGATTTATCTGCGAGCCAGATGAAGTCATCAAAAGAGCCACATCTTGAGCCATAGGTTCCCAACCCCTGGCCTAGAGTATGACTGTCACATTATTTCTATAAGATTAGAAACCCTGCAATTTTCCCAAGACTTAAGAAGTAGAAGGTGAATGAATGAACGACACTCATATATTCATCAAGTCATTTCAGTCCCATATTTATATATATATTTAAATTACAGACATACTGTATTGAAATATAAATATATTGGCTTTGATGGGATCCTAACACCAAGTTCTGATACTAAGGCTATGTTGTAATTTTATTTAACATTAGGTGCTTCTGTATGTGCATGTGTTTTTTCATTTCACCACAATGAACTTCACACTGAAATATAAAGTCTGAAGGAAAGGTTTTAGGCATTAAGATTGCTGAGTGGTTTATTTAATCACTACACTATAATAATAATAATATTAATAATAATAAAAAAAACTTCAAAAAACAAACTAAATAAAAACAGACTACACAATTAACTACAACTCACACTTGAGATGTTAGCCTCTACTATTTTGCAAACAGTAAAGTTTTGTTGAGTATAAAATCACCCAAACTAAAGTTTTTATGTCAGTATTGACTCTCAAAAAGGTTGTGATGGTAAGGCCCCAAGAATCTTGCATTAATTTAAATCTAATCCACAAACATGTGATGAACGCAGGGATAAAAGTATGTTTGAGACTCTCATCTATTATTGAGGAGGCCACAAGATCCAGATCACATCAGGTCTGGGACAGTAGATAGTGTTTCATGGTGGCTTTGTCTTTAAATATTCTCTTAGATTGAAAGCTTCAAAGTAAACTTCAATTACTGCAGTGATTAGATCTGGCCTGCTCCATTAGAGGACATTCTAGCTCAGGGGGGGACAGACAGAGAGAGCAGGCAGAGGACTCTCAGACCCCCAGCCAAGGAATTACTAACTATTGATCTAGCTGCCACAAGCCATCTGACAATGACATTATAGTTGTGTAGCTTCAGTACAGTTCAGCACAGGGGCTGATGTAGACACTGCACAGCACTTACACATGGCAACAGTCTTGTTTCATTTTGGGTTGGTTAGAGAGTAAACAGTTTCTGCAGAATATAGGGTAAAGTTCCACTTTCTTTGTGTTTTATAATTTTTTGTTGCACACAAGAAGAATATGTTTTTTGACTTTTATGTCAAGCACTGTAGCATTGTGTTCATGAGCTTTTTTGCTGGCTAAGTGATAAACAGAAGCCCTACAGCCTAATAAAGTAATGTCAATAATTTTATTCATACTGAATGGGAGAAGTATGTGTTTGTTGTGTCAAAGGTTGAATCATAAGAGCAGTCTGGCTTATTTTGATTACTTTGCATGGACGAAGGGCCAGATTTACTAAAGGTTTGTGTGTATTAAAACATGTGCAAAACTAATTTTCACACAAAAAAAGGTACATCCTGATTTACTATAAGTGCGCAATAGGGGTTGCATCTTTCAAAGGTGCAAAATAGTGCGTCTGAGCCAGTTAGTATGTTTGGGAAAAGGAATATGTAATATGGAGCGTTTATCTGCAAGTGTGCTCTTACTGGGAGGAGAAATTGTAAATATATTAATGCAGCACATGCAACGTGATTTATCAAACCCAAATGCAATTTTGCTGATAGAAACTGTGTCTATATTTAAAACATCTCAAAAGGATGTCAAAGGAGGTTTATGTGCGTTTGTGGACACATTTTTTACCCTCCACCACCCTCCTCTGCACAGTTTTGGAATGAATGAGGAAACATTCATTTAAACATATCATCTTGTCTCCAAATTGACAGCTTGGTGGAGATGTTGGACGCATTACGTACATAGATCCATAGACTGGCCTGTGTGTGAATGAGGGGTGGGCTTATAAGGTGTTCCTATCGGCCAAAGTGCTCATGCTGCACAAACTGTCCAGACCCAGTGAAAGACTGGACTCATGGTTCACACAGAGAGCAAAGCTGAGTTTGTGCACAGTGCGCTCCAGGTAGAGTGCGTTTCGATGCCTCCACTGTCTCCGCGTCATGGGGATTTAAAAATCTATCACCAAGGGGTGAAGTATTGATGAAGTATTGATGACAGCGTCCAACACTACCAAAATGCCACTTTTTACGGCGTTTGGAAGATCAGACATGCTCTAAGAGGGGCGATATGTGATAGGGTTGGCCTGCTATAGTCCATAAGTACAGTGATGTACCTCTCTCTCCCTCTCTCTGCAGTGCACAACCTTTATGGACGGCTCCAGCACAATACATGTGATGACAAAACTCCTGGCAACTTTTTATTTCCTTGCTTTTGAATCATTGTAGTGGACTGTTTCCATTAGTGCTGGTGTATCCTGGTTCCAGTATAGTGTCTCCATTGCGCAGTGCCGTTTATGAATACACACAAAATCTTCATTTAAATAGGGTGGTCTCTAACACATTTGCACCTGCGGTCACTAGCGTAGAATATCTTGATAAATCACCCGCAAACTGCAGTCCAACCCTTCACGCAAAATTCTAGATGGCACATGCACATTACTAGTAAATCTGGCCCTAAATATACCTTAAAAGGTTATTCCTCTCTCTGGCCTTTTCCACTGAAATAGCTCTGTTTCTTGAAGGGGTCCTATGTTGGGAGAAAATGACTGAGATTTAGATTTTTGAACAAATCAATAGACAATTTAGCCATAAAGGTCAGTGGGTAAAATTCAGTAGCCTCTAGTGGTGAAGTTGTAGCAGTGACCAGCTGAATACGTCTATATTTACATAAATTATAGAAATCCCATGTTAGAGCCAGTGTATGTTGTTTTCATTCCGGTTTTTAAATTTGGGGAATATTAACTCTGCATATGTATGTTCTGTACATGTCAGCCCTGAAATGAACTGGTGCCTTTGTTCCCATCGGTGGGTAGGCTCCTGCTCCTATAGCCAGATCTGTCCCTGTAGAGACATCCATGGGTAAATGTATTTAGAAAACTGGATAGTGCCACATAAAGTGACATTATGCATGCACCTCACACAGGAGTGATAAAGTAAATATTTATACACACTCTGTCCTTTCTGGTAGGTTTGTCTCCTAATTAATATTTTTTAAAAAGTTATATTTTTTATGTGTTTTTTTCATGAATACATTTTAATGCTATTTCTGGTATATTCAGACATTAAACCACTCTTATTTATTCTAATAAAGTTTGATGAACTGTGTAAATGCAGAGAAAAGTGTTGTGTTTTTATACTTTAATCATTAACTTGTGTCTGATGTTATGATAGACTAACATGAACCTGCCCTTTTACAATACCAGACAAACTAAAGGCCCCTTTTCAAGTGGTCCACGTCATGAACACTGTAGACCTTAAAACAAATAATCTGAAAAGAAATGAGGGAAATGTCTGACCTTGAAAATGATGATAATGATCCTGATGATTTTCCCTGTGACAATGCCAATACTGTTAATAATGACAGCGATGATGATGGATATGATGATGATAATGACGGTGTTCCCAGTGATGGGGCCAGCGCGGGAGATGATTGTGGAAATGAGCATGATGATAAGGCAGTAACATTTTCTTTGAGCATGCATGGCCCCTGATAACAGTACTGTAAGTCTACTCTGATAGGCTAACTGACCATCGTATCTACTGCATCTCAGTGTCAGCCGTCCACTTCCCCTTTCCATCACTGTGTGCAGGCTCCCAAAAACCATTAGGGTGAATATTTTGGAGCCAGTTGTGATCAATTATGCTTTGTAATAAAGGACTTAATGATATGACTGAAAATGCTGAAACATTTGATAATTATCTCCATAAATGTGGAATGATTTCTTTCTCAGGCTGTTTTTCTCAAAGTTTAAAGGCCTATTTGTTCTAAACTGCAAGATGAGGGGTTATTGGTGCTTAGCTGTGTCATTTTGCATTGTATTGTATTGTATGCACTTTCCAAATAGCACATTTCATAGATGTGAGTAGCATGATGATGTATTGCTTAGTTATTCCACCTCTGGGTTTGACTCCCTTTTGGACTGGGCTTTTCTTTGAGTTTGCCAATTCTGTCCTCATTGTGCCAGGTTCACCTGCCATCAAAAACAATTATAGGTCAACCCTCGTATTATGTTAAGGGTCAATTTGACCCATTTCAGTTTTTTTGTTGACTAAATTATTGGTTATTCTATATGTTTCTAGCATCATAAACTGGTGTGTAAAATCTGGACACTTTGATGTGTAGTGGCATGAGCTTGTACATAAAGGTGATGTTACGGGTAATTTTGACCCAGGCTCTTTAATGTGGGTAAGTAGCTTTGGCATGCCTAGAGTGTTTGAATGGCAGGAGTGAAAAGAAAAAATAACAAGTTTTAGCTCCCAAAAGCCTCTTTAGCATGTGTTTGAATCCCAAGAAGGCTTTAGCATGTGTTTTGGCTCCCAAGAGGCCACTTTATAGTGTGTTTTGGCTCCCAAGAGGGCGCTTTGGCATACATTTTGGCTCTCAAAAGGCACTTTATAGCACATTTTGGCTCCCAAGAGGGCACTTTGTAGTGTGTTTTGGTTCCCAAGAGGGCACATTGTAGTACATTTTGGCTCAGAATTACATCTGCAGAAAGAACAGAGATACATTCTGTCCATCATGTGGAAACCTTTGAACATATTGAACATTAAAAATCTAAGAAAACTGGGCAAGTTAAATGAAAAAAATGTTTGAGAAGAAGCTCTGCGATGAACTGGTGAAATGTCCAGGGTGTACCCCACCTTCGCCCTTGAGTAGCTGGGATAGGCTCCATGCGACCCCCGTGTGAGGATAAAGCGGGTGCAGAAAATGAATGAATGACTGAATGGATGAATGTTTGAGAAGAGGGGAAAAACTTTAATATGTAGTGCTGGAATTAAAAATGTATTGTATGTTTCTTTTCTAAATGTTAATATAATCTAGAATAAAGTTGCTATTGGTTTAACCTGTACCATGTTGCATGACCATGGTGTTGATGGAGATTTGACAATGACAGCTCACTGCTCCTATGTGCTAAGTGCTAATGCTAACCCTGGAAGTGTGTGTGTTTTAGGACAGGTAAAACGAAGAGACTGAGTTTTTTTTTTTTAAAGGGGCCATATTTTGCTGAACCCACTTTTCTTAGTCTCTGGTACATTTATTTGTGTATTTGGACCCTAATAGTACATAAAGTTTGAATGTGAACCCTTCAGGTGCAGGAGCTATCTTTGTACTAAGTTTATCAAAAATCCAGTGGATTTCTACAACCCGTTTTCATTCCTTCTTAATTTGTTACATCTATAACTATTATGACATTTGCACATGTAAGGTCAAGTACAACATAACTGTTTGTCAGCAGCAGTGGTAGTAGTCCATACTGAAAATAATGTCCAAACTTTGAGCCCATTGCCTAAAATGTCCAGTGCTTGGTTGTACTTACAAACACAAATATATTTGCTGATGTTGTCCAATGGCTGAATGATACAGATTAGCATGGTCAACTGGACTGGGTGGGGCATTAAGTGGCTCACTTGCATTTAAAGGGCAAGCGCTCAGAACAACCTTTCTCATGTTATTACTCAGAAATAGGGTTAAAGATGGGCCTGGGGAATTGAATTAATGAAGAATTCAGACCAAGCATAGCACTTACAGTTTATGTAGACCAGTCAGGGAATTGTTTTAAAATCCATAATTCCATTTAAAAAAGCAAAATATCATTCCTTTAAGTTAGTTAACCTTTAACCTTACTAGTTGGAGAAATTCTCCAATGTGACAAGGTGCTATATAATCATTAAAATAATATGACTAATATTCTGATTAGGAAGCAGGGCATTGTATTGGCTATTTGATGATGTTGTCCAATGCTGAAATGTCTTTTCACCAGTGACATAAATGTATCTTGTGTTTTACTAGGGTTTATTTATTCAAAGAAAATATGATTAAAGCTTACAAATTTAAAAACTACTTTTGTATTCATAATGAATATGTCCTTGCGAAGTTAATGGTTAACTCTATATTATCCCTGTGGTGAAATTTGGTTTCTGTGTTTTACCCATTCTAATTCACACACACACACACACACACACACACACACACACACACACACACACACACAGTACTTAGCCTTAGCATTAGCACACATTAGGTGTAGTGAGTTGCCATTGGAACCTCCATCAGATCTCCAGATCTTCATCAGCACTATGTTTAAAGGTACTGACAGGAGAATAAACCTACATGTACCTGTTTTTAATGACAGGAAAGTGGAAGAAGACTTCACGGCATAGAGAGAACATGTAAACTCAACATAGGAGACTCCAGTCCGACTGAGACTCGAGCTCATAACCTTCTAGTGTTGAAGTGGAAGTGCTAACAACTATGCTCAAGTGAAGTCTGAAATTAGGGATAAATTACAATTAAAACAAAATAAAGAAGCTAAAAAATAAATAAAGTATAGGAATCAGATAAAATGTCACTTTAAGCATTAGTATTGGCCAATAAATTTGAATTCAGTGCATCCCTAGTTGTGATCATTGGTACTCATGATCGCTTAGTCCTGCTTTATTCTTTCATCTTACATGTTGTTAGCCTCATAGCACAATTGCCAAAGTCATATTTTTGGTCAAATTGTGATATCTGTGTAACTTTACTCCCCTAATACTGCAGTTTCATTCTGCATCATTGGCTATGACCTGACAAAAAACATAATTTAGGCAGTTATGCTATGAGGCTGATGCGCAACATGAAGAAGCAAAGCAATCAAATTTTAAGTCACTTTCCATACGTAGAAATTCTTTCTTTTTTTTGTATACAGGTTTGTGGAGGAAATATCATTAAAAAAAAATTACTATTCAAAGCAGACTATTTGTGTGTCTCATAAAATGAGTGGAAGTGATCTCTTAAACTAAAACATGGGTATCTGAAGAATCAGGAAAAAAAGGTCTTTGGGGAAAGTGAAGAAGAACATTTTTGCACTCAAGTAAGATGGAGACAGAGGGGGAGAGAGGGGAAAGAAAGGGAGAGCGAAAAGGCAGGGGAAAGATAGATCACGGTCCTGAGCGATTGTGACAAGCATAGACCCTATCAGCCGCTGTTTGTTTGCACACTCCCCTCTCTGCATTAAAGGAGCCGTCCAGGCCGCCGGCAGGCCGCGAGCGCTCCATCTCATCACCTGACACGCCAACAGATGTTATGGGCTGATAAGAGCCCCGCGGCCCCTTCCCTTTGCATCTACGATTACCTCCGCACAAAGGAGAAGGGGTGGTGGGGGGAGGAGAGGGATGGAGGTGGAATGGAGAGAAGGAAGGAGGCAGAGGAGGGAGAAGAGGAAATCAAATACTTCATGATGGCCTGGTGTAAAAAAAAAAAAGAAAAAGAAATGAAATGAAATAGATGGAAGTGGAGTGTGTGGAGGGAGGGTGGGAGATTGAAAAAGAGAATGAGAGAAGGAAAGATGGTAGGGACACACTCATTTGTCCTGTATGAAGTGGTAAATGGCCTCACTGTGCTTCCTGGCCCCGTGCTGTTTGTCTCTGTCCTAATCGGCTTATTCCATAAGCACTGCAGCACCATCGTCATTAGGCAATGATAATGATATTATTTAACAGGGGATGAGAGAATTAAGGAGGCACACTATCTGATGGCTAGTTTTGTTCACTGCCTCATTTCCTCATCCTCAGAAAATGTAGCATTTCCCAGTTGATAAGAATTGTTTTGCAATTGTAAAGATGCTTTAATGACAGCCACATCCATTGGCTTTATTGCCTAAAAACATCATTACCCCCAACTTTTATTGTGTATTACATGGCTGGTTTGTTCTCCGAATAACACTAACTAAATTGGGATGTCAAAAAAAACACAAACCCAAAAAAAAAAAAAAAAAAAAACAGTATGTGGAACATTGGTCTTGTTATGGCAAATGTAACCCAATCACTGCAGTAAATACATACATATCTCAGTCTCCCTCCCTCTGTCGCTTCCTCCTGATCACTAATTTATGATATAATTTAACAACGTTTCTATATTTGTTCCGCTAAACACTTTGCGTGGCATCAAATTACAGCTCACAAATGATCATAGAAACTCAATATCATGCATCCTATTCTCAGCCAATCTGAATGGAGAGATTGTGTTTCTTTTCTTTTCCACTGCTTGGCTCAAAGTCCAGAGGGGGATAGATGACATTACAAAACACAAATCAGCCAATAGAATAAACAAACTCGGGGGGATAAACAACAATGCAATCTCCATCTATGCGTAAACAATATGGAGTGTGCATGTGTGTGGTTTCTCTTGATGAGATTGAATATGTGTAGATGATAAGCCAACCAAGGTAATCAATGCAGTAATGATGAGGAGGAGGGTGGGGGGGGCACCAGGTCCTATCGCAGCCAGTCATCAATGGAATTTCTAAAGCGTCTTGCATGCCCTGTGTGTGTGCGCGCGCGCGTAGTTCGGTGCGTGTGTTTGTGAGTGGAGCAAAAGCGTGACAAACGCGTCATCTCGTGTGCGAGAGAGATAAGCTCTAAATAATTGCGGTCTGACAGGCCTGAATAATGGCCAAATTAGACAGAAGGTGCACATTATTACGAGCTGCAAACATTCAAGGCTGGTTTGAGATGTAACTGGGCTTGATTAAGACTCCGATGATGATGGTGGTGATGATGGTTTTGTTAGACCCCCCACCCTAATCCCATTTCCCGTCTTCTACTTCCCCCCTTTCTTCTCCTTTTCTGTGGATTAGCATTGCAGGCCTCTCCACTGAGTTACCTGTGGACGACCTCCTGTTGAGCAGCAGCCCACACACTGAGAGTAAAGAAGGGATGAGCAAAGGAGGGAAAATGGAGGTGGAACAGCCACGGTCATTGATAATCACTGGATAAAAAGAGTGATACAAGGTCAGGGAGAGGACGTGGAAACAGTTGGGGCGAGTCTGGGTTTGCGGTGAAAGAAGGAACGGCAGAAAACACAGAGAAGACAAGGGGAGAAGTCGCAGCTTTGATGTTGATCAGCTTTGGATTTGGTGTTTTGTCTGTGCTGCGGTTACGCCACGCTCAGGTACAAAGATGAGAGGGGCCTTTTGGGAAGCCTGCGCTTGACTTACGCTTTACCTGAAGCCCATCCGAAACAAGGCGCCTGTATCCACCACATGGATCAGAGCTGTGGTGCAGCATGACCTAATGGCAGAAAATGACAGAATCAAGCATGCACTGGAGCTAAAACAGGCCTCAAATCGATTTCCCCACCTGACCTAAATGTTGATAGGATAAATAGTGGCATCAAACAAACTGAGTGACATCAAACTGATACATGCTCTACACTGTGATGTCATGTGACACGTCTAGCAAAGGTTATCATGGAATACTGAGAGGAGGGATTCTGTATATGCTACTTTATTTTGTAGTGTTTTATCAAACAAGACGATACAACAGCTAGAATAAATGGCTACACCACAACCCAACATGTCCTTATAGGTAAATGATGGAATTAGGCGATATGCAGGGACTCGAAAAAAAACTTCCAAGTGTCTGCAGATTTCCTGGACTAAGATAAAAACAGTGGATTTAAGCGCTACAGTAGAAAATAAAAACGTGTACTGCTAAAAATCCAGCACTACTTTTGTGTCAGTTTCTAAATAAAATGTTCTTTATATTTAACCTGTTTTAACCCATGAAGACCCATCCATCATTACCAAAATCATCTACTCATATAAGCTGTTTAATTCCTATTGATCCACTAATACATGTAAACAACTAGTGTAAATTGGAATTATTCATCTTTTCATTGTCATCAGATATGAACCATTTGGACACTCAGAAGCTTCACAGTTACCATGGAAACACTGTCATCTTCTACAACACTAATTTACCTGTAAAACCATGGAGTTGGATCAATGACAGTGGATGGTAAAACTGGGTTTATGTTGAGTTAATGATATATTAGCTGAAAAAGTCACTTTTTATTGAGTTTTCTCTGTTTTTGATAGAATAATCCTCCATCTCACTCTAAACTTTTATGAACATCTGCATGATTTGTAAATTAAATGTTGGAAAATAGCTGATTTTCACCAAAAAACACACACAAAAAACAGAAGACAATACAATAAATGGCGATAAACCGCTTAATGATGGGAAAATGTAGAGAAAAAATTATTTGGGGAGTGCCACAAATGTCACACAGGGTCCTTATGAGTTAATGTACAAAATATATTACATTTAAGCTTTGACAGTGTCACAGTTATTGCTTAGAAAGGCTTAGCCATAAAAATGAGTTGGTTAAAATTGGGAAAAATCATAGTTAACATTAAAACAAGAACATTACAGTACATGACAACAGTTACAATAATAAACCCAGACACTTTTTTTTTTTTTTAAAACAATAACAGCTGTTTCTTTTAGTTTGAGACAGCACAAACACATCACATGTCTGTTTTTACTCTATATTCACCCAGCCTCCTCCCACTAAAGCAAGTGCAGCACTTGTGCAGATACACAACATTCTGCCGGGGTCTCAGTGACATGAAATGGGTTTGAACTAGTTTCAAATGTAGGCTATATTCTTGAAGTGGGTCAGTGGAAGTGGGGATGGTTCAAATATCCAGAAATTTCAGTATTTGAGAGTCATAACCTCTGAGATAGTCAAGCCCCTGGAGGGTTTTCCCTTCACATTTCATTGTAAATAATTTATTGTATTTTTATATGTGTAAATTAATTTAAAATTCCATGAAATATAGTGTGACTTGAATTATGACACCTGACAACTCTATATGTTAGTGTCCAGAAAGTTGCATGAAGTACTTCACAGATGATGACATCAGTGTGCTAACAGACGTCTTGTAGTGGTACTAACGGTACCTGTTTCATTACCTTCATCTTAAATTTCAATCTTGTGTTTTCTGTTTGGATATCATAAGTAATTTGAGGAAATCAAGACATTTTCCTGTGAGGTATATTCTTGTTGTGGTTAAATAATCATCTTTCATTTGTTACTGGTGCTGTGAGATATATTTTTTTTCCTTTTTCTAACTGAATAATTTGTGTGTTGGAACAGAACTCTCCAAATCTATTCATCCACCCATCTGGTATCACCAGGAGTGATCAGATCCAGATCACATCCATAATCTCCATGTTGATCACTGCCAAGGAGACGGTTATCTGTGAGCGATAGTGATTGGGAGATTAGTGTTTTTAAATGCTTATCCGTGCAGACCTCCCTAAGGTAGACGGGCTCCAGAGTCAGATCAGAGACTCACACACACACATCCAACATGTTGGCTTTTGGGGGAGAATGGATGAGATTGAGAAGGGGCTGGCTGGAGTGGATCATGTTCATAATCACTTGTTTATCACCAGAGCATCTATCCAAATCACTGAAACACAGCTCTAATCACAATAACCAGAGCAACTGCTCTTTCCCTCCTCTGGGTGCATCTCAGATGGGGACAGGGTCGGCAGGTTTACCCACATCTGGGTTTATGGCACCTCATACGAATGCACTTGTTGAGCCAATATCTGGTAATAATCTGTTTCTATGTATTACTGATTTTTTTTTTTTTTTTTTAATTTATTTAGTTATTTATTTAGGGGCGGCACGGTGGT
>JAPTGZ010000005.1:25082413-25093381 GCA_029814645.1 Fowleria isostigma | reverse complement strand
AAAAAAAAAAAAAAAAAAAAGAAAGAAAGAAAAAAAAGAATAAATAAATAGCAGGAGAAGAAAGGGAGAGAGGAGCCAAGGGAACCTTTTAAGATGTTTACTACACAAATGGAGTCTCCAGAGAAGACAGCGTCCTGATGAAATATGAGAGATAGCTGTCGACATTCTGTACTTTTCTCCTGGCTGTGTAGATGGAGGCAGGCAGACTGGAGGACTAAGCTGTAATGACTTCCCTTCCTCTACCTGACTCACCGGGGGAAACCAATAAAGTTACAAAAATAAACTTTACAGATGTGGAAAATGTATTACCTAGATAGGAAATAGGTGACTGCACTTGAAAAGAAAATGAATATTGAAGGTGCATCGAAAAAAAAAAAGTTAAATAACAAGCTTCAAAAATTCAAATGCAAATGTAAACACACTTTACAGTTTGAATAAAATAAATGTAAAGTGATACATGAAAGTGTGAATATCTTTAACATATTTTTTGATAAGTCACACAAGGTGGCATGGAAATGCAAACCTGAGCTTACACAGTAATCAGCCGGACTGGGCACTTTGAACTGCAGAAAATATAGAATTTCATGTTTGGAAGGCTGCACGAAGATACATGGTGCAAACATGAAGTCAGGTTTGTTAGTTTTGTCTCTGCTCTTTTGAAAGTTAAATTACCATTCATAACCGCTGTTAAATGGATGAACTACAAAGCATTACAATATGAAATTGCAGACTTTCTATTGCCTTTTCATCAAAATATATACGGTTTGGATTCATTAAGTTATAACCAGTATGGTGTGATACTGTGCACACGGCTGCTGGGGCTCATACGGATAACCAGAATGCATTTTCCATCACATGTATGTGCTGGATGTACACACTGTAGATGTGATTGTAGAGGTGTGGTATGCATGTTAGCCTAAACTGATTAAAATCGATAGGAAACAGGAAGAGGTGCAGCATATTACATAGTCAGGCGTTCTGGTACAGCAGAGATGTTGGCGTGCTTGCCCCCCATGTAATGGCTTCACATGAGCATGTACATATGAAGCGCCACAGCAGCGAGCGGCGAACAGATAAGGGTTAAAGCTCTTTGACTCTCTGTTTTCTCTTTTAGAGACCATGCTGAGACTCACGCCGTCAGGATTCCTATTTCCATCATCTCAGAACTGCTCAGATTTCCTTTGATTTTTATGATTTGCTTGTCAGTTGGACACGCTATGGTCGTGTTACAAACTTTAGATTTCTTCGAGCAAATTAGCATTATAATAAAAAAGGTTTTGTCAAATTCTAAAAGCATTTTTTGGTACTGTCTAATCTTAACATAACGGAAATAACAAAATTTTAATTCTCCTGTCACCTGTCTACACAAAAGTTCAAGGTGACTTTATTGATACCTGTAGGTAGATTTGTTTTGTAGTCTGGAGAGGGCATCTTAAACATACAATGTTAAACATTAAAACATCAAAAAAACAGGACACATACATAAGATAATTTAAGAACAGCACAGACAAAAAATATGAACTGATACTCCAGCACCTCAGTGATCATGTTTAGAAAGACTCAAATAAATAGATAAAGAACAGACTAAAATAAATTAAATCATCATATGTCACTAAGATATCACTAAAAATGCCAATAAAACCTATTGTAAGTAAGATAAAAACATAAAAACATGACACCCTAATACAAGGGACAGTAAATAGTAGATAAGTTAAGACCATGTTAAACTCAGGCAGTTAAAGTAAAGTGCATTAAGGCTTATTTAAAAGAGAAATAGCAGCATTCGCATTCTTTTTCCCCCCATTTACAATCATTGAAATGTGACTAAAATGTGCCATATTACATGTTTCTGAAATGGCACGTAAAAGGCTTAATGTCATAAACAAATAAGCAATTTTTGTCAGTTTCCATGGGGCAGTCATCAAAGAGTAACTTGAGTCACATCCAGGCTAAAATCTGATAATTAATATCTGCCTGAGATATGCTAACTGATCTGACGCCTTCACAGTCCAACTATTACCCTGCATGATGCATAATTTGAGTGTAACACGGGAAGGCTTTTGTACACCGGAACAGAAATGCATGTCTCACATAGGCTACACTTTGCTCATCCTGTGTCGCCTTGTGCGTTCTTTCTTTTGGCCCTGTATCTATCACTTGCATCTGCTGAGGAGACACCGCGTATGAGTGGTGGTTATCAGGCCCTGATCAATGCATGCAGGAAACATACTGATTAGAAGATGAACAGACCGCAGAGAGAGGAAAATATGACCACACACAAGCCTACGCTCACACACGTACACACATGGTCTTAGTTTTGAATTTGTACGATATTTGCCTTTTCTTTGCAAACATAATACTTGTGATTGAATTTTCTAGTTTGACCGTAAGAAAGAGAATTTGCTCTTGCTATACGAACAAGCATGTCCGAGTCAGTCAGGATATGAGCCAACAGGAATGCAGACGCACACATACACCCAATTTACAAGAAGTCCATTTGTAAAAGCTCACATTTACGTTCACACAAGCAGCTCCTGATACTTGGAGTCAGTCCTCGTGCTTTGAGAAGCAGTGGGGTGTGTACGTGTTGCTCTGCATTGTGAACGAGCTGTAACATAGTTTTTTTTTTTCAAGAAGTTAGGAGCTTAACGGCACTTTCGTCCACTATTGTTAAAGTTCCAAACACTGACTTTAGTGTGGATACACAACACATGAGTGCACGAGCTGTGAAGTGAATGGTAGACACAGCTTTTTCTCCAAATAGATTTGAGGAAGGTATGTGATACCAGCAAGGCCTCACAACTAATGGGTTTGTTTGGAATTTTTACTTTAAGTGTTGACTAGAGCTGCACAATATATCGTTTGAGCATCGCCACTGCAACACACATGTGCGCGATAGCCACATCGCAGGTCCTGCAATGTAGAAGGTAAATGAACTCAACTTGTTTTTGTCTAATTTCAGGAGTACCTGACAGACTGCACACAGCCATCCACCAATCAACATTAAAAAATGCACGACAAACAAGAGAAAATCACTAAAAATGAGAAAGAAAATCACAGAAAAGAAAGAAGAAAATAATCAAAAATGAAGAAGAAAGTACCAAAAACAAAGAAGAAAATCACCGAAAGCAAAGAAAAAAAATGCAAAGAAGAAAATCACAGAAAATGAAGACAAAAATCACCAAAAACCAAGAAGAAAATCACAATATATATCGCAGGGTTAAAAAAAATCGCAATGCCAGTTTTTTTCCAATATCGTGCAGCCCTAGTATTGACTCGCTATAGTTATTTACCCACGGTTGAAGAACTTCATGTTTTTAATACAGAAACAGCGGCTAAAATTATTCAAGGATTTGTATTTAGTCATACAGAAATGGGTATTCAACAGCAGCATAAAGATTTGCATTTATTAGTACTTATTGTTTTTACTTAATTTATGAATAGTTCAGTATACAAAGACCTGCGTTTTAGCATGCTTGATGAACATCAATTGTCTGAAATGTTGGTTGGCATTTTACAATGTATTTTGAATAATATAAAAAAATATAATTCTGATAACAGTTCTGCAATGTACAGTGCTCAGCATAAATGAGCATGCCCCCTTTGAAAAGTAAAATTTTAATCAATATCTCAATGAACATAAGCACAGTGTCAAAATAATTTGGACAAAACTGAAGCTTTTTTGTGTCTGTGTGTGGGGTGTGGCTGTGGAACAGTTTGGGAGTACAACTAAAGCAATCCCCCAACAACATACAGCAGTTTAAATCAAAATATAAAGAAATAGGTATAAACCAATATAAAGATGAAGGACTATGACGCTTAAATGGTGGTTGTTTTCTTATTTTCTTATATGTGTATGCCTTATGTGTGTGTTTTGTTTTGTTTTTTGTTCATTGACATTATTTAATAATGTATATGGCTTTTTGCGTTGTGCTCAGTCAGAGTTTAGTCTGTCGTGTAGATTTTTTGCGTTACTTATGGGATCTGACATGGATATTTAGGGAAGATAGAAGGACGAGATAAGTGGCAGGAGTTTATAAGTTAAACTTCATCTCACTCCTTTTTGAATGGTTTCTTTTCTTGTACAAAATATTTTGTTGTTTGTTTTTTGATGTCATATTTGAAATAAATAAATAAATGAAATGAAATAAATGATTTTGTAGAACATCCCCTTAACTGACAACATGATAAGTTCTATAGTGTCCCATAGATAATGTTGGTTCTGAAAGAAAACTAAAGGTGTTGTGACAAATCTGTTGGGCTGTACTCATTTATACTGAGCACTGTATATTATTCACTAAATGTTAGGTTATGCAGAATGTCCACAGATTATCCACAGGTATTTTTGCATTCCACTATTTACATTAGAGACCATGCATATAACGGCTGGTCTTACTGAACCACCCTATTCTAGAACACATCCATTAATAAAATACACAGCGATATTCCTAATTATGTCTAGTAATTGTTCTTAAACCCGAAACACTTTGGCAGACAAAAGTAATCTCAGAGTTAGCTGCAGCTTCCTTATGGGTATGTCAAAATGTTTGCATAGGTGTTTGAGTAAATATGTGTGTTAGTTATTAACTGCATTTAAGATGCAGATTAAAGGTGGAAAGCAGTACAAGCCTCGGTCACAGAGTTGTGTTGACTTACCTGCGGCCTGCAGCAGGTACGGGGCTATAAAGTTTGCCAAAGTTTGAGCAACCATGCCAATAAAAACATTTGCATGAGTATGAGATAGTATTTGCCTATCATTGGAGAGATTCAGACATGTTCAGTGTAAAAAAGGTAATATATCAATAAGAAATCTGCAAGACTGTTGTCAACTCAAAGTATTTGAGGATGAAACATGTTTTAGAAGTGTAGTGGTGTGGACTTGATGCTGAGAGCTGTTTTGTTTGGAGTAACGTTGCTATAAATTAGAGTGCATGGGACTACTTAACGTCTTAGGACTTTCATTCCATCATATTATGCTCTAACTACATTTGAAAATGACAAAAAGTCAGCCACTTCTTTTCCACAGCCCTGCCAAGTAACATGGTTATTATTTCCTCAAAAATATCCATTAACAACAATCAGCGACCCCATAAATTCATAGTTGAACAGCCAACAAAAACACAGCGCAATCAATCCCAGTCCTCTACAAGACTTCTACAAATTACTGCCACCCATTATTATTAGTCCTGCCATTTTAACTGCTACAAACCAGAATCCAAAGATCCTATCTGAAAGCAAACTTCCTGTTGTTGGACGGGGCATTCTGTTTTGTGTTGTTATTGTTTCTGCGCTGGAATTTTGCTCTACATCCGGATTAGAACCACATAAAACCTAAATGTGCCTCCATCAGAACATTTCATGACAGGTTTCTGACTTGAGAAGGAGTCATGATAGTGAGGAGTGTTTGCTTTAGACTGCTATTTAGAGCCCCTTGTCTTTGGCCAACAGAAGGCGCCAAGTGGGGGGATCGAAAAGTGGGCCTATCAATTACTGACCTCAGTGGTCAACCTCCTGACTCATTTGGACTCCCATTTTCTCTCCACACACACACACACATGCACACAGAGCCACAGGTTAAGTCTGGGGTTTGGAAGGATCCCAGGGTGAACATTTAATTTCTTAATGCATTTTGGATCCCGTGGGGGCTGTCCTCAAGAGTAGGCCACATGGGACCACTCTGCCAACTCTCATAATAGGATTGAGTGACTGTACTATGTGGTTCAAATGTGTGCATGACTACACACAACTGCAATAAAGCAGACTTTATACCATAAACAATATAATTTTTAATTCTCTTAATTTTTCGCTTTCATTTCTTCTTTTTTCACCATCTTGATTATATCACCGTTGTGCGTGTGTGTGTGTCGACTGTACTGTGTGTGGAAAGGAAAATAAAGCCGACATTAATTAGCGAGGTTGAATTCCTCCTCTTGGAGGTTTGTTATTGCTATGTCTGAAGCGAGAAGGACACGGGTGGCTAATTGATCGACAGGCTCTCTGGGACCTGGTAATGATAATCAATATTGACATGTTTTCTGCGCTCACCATACCTCATAAACAACTCTACGCCACCAGCCTCGCAACCAGCCGGGTATGTGTATGCCTGCAGCGGCCAAACAAAAACAACCAGGATGTTTAAATTCAGAGTGAAATAGAAAATGTCTGCTCAGGCTGCATCTTGACTGCTGTGGCTTTTAGGTGAAGATGCAGAGACAATTCTTGCTTTAATACTATATTTAAGGCACCAGTTTTTAGATAGATGAGTAAACAAAGATAAAATGATGGAATATTCTTAATTTTGGAAATGCATCCAGGAAATAAAGAAAAGGTGAATTTCATCAGAAGTTTTAGTCTAAAATTTAAGCTGACTACATTTTGTCTTCCAGCTTGTATAGGTTAATTAAAGCATTGGATGATTGATGGTTATTCCAAAGCATGGAAACATTTATTATAAATGGAATGTCTGCATATTTTATTTTAAAAACAATGTGCATATATTTGATGCTAAACCTTAACAAAAAAGCTGATGATGTAGAAGAGTAGCATGGGATTGTGGGAGATGCTGTTTTTACAGGAATCATCGGATGTGACTCAGAGAGCAGACAGAAATCACATTTACATATAAGGAAATGAATTACTTCAGTATTCATTACAATTCAATTTGTCCATTTTCTGAACCACGTGGTCCTCAGGAGGGTTGTGGTGGTACCAGAGGGTTGATTTATACAGACAAACAACCATTCACTCTCATTTACACCAATGAGTGATCTATATTGATCATTGAAGGTGCATGTAAGGGGAGCCTGGGGGGATGCGCTAAACCAATACACTGCTCAGAATTAGACTTTAGATGCGACCCCCGTGACCCTAATGAATGAATGAGTAATTTAAGGTGGTTACTGATCACATTAGCTTTGTGTCTTGTAAAAGTCAGTAGTGACATATGCCATAGTCTTATAGTAGTAAACTAAATTTACATTTGAATTTATCAACAAATCTCATCTCTACTGGAGTTCAATAATGTAAAAATACCATACAAATACTTAAAAAAAATAAACACTGCATCTAAAATACTTTTGCATCACTAGTTGCTTTTTATTTATACTTTACTGTGTCTTTTATCCTGTGTTTTCTGTGTTTCCCTCTGCGTTATACTGTATGATGCCATTTACAGACAATGAAAGTAAATAGGCTGTATAAAATAAAGTTACACAAGAAACATCTGATGTAAACACAAGTCAGGAAACTGTATGACGAAGATCTTTTTTGTAGATGTTTTAATTAAGAAATGTTTTGGTATATTTTAAGAAAAAAGTTAATGTAATGAAAAGGTGTGGCTCATCATTGTATAGGCATATTGACCAATGACGCCAATGATGCTCTGCCTCAGACTGGAGGGCAAAAAAATTGTATTCCTCCAGCACAATGCATTGGTTTTAGCCATGAAGTTATCATAAGACCACACTAAATTTAAATACAGCCGTGAAAAAACAAACAAACAAACAAAGGAGAAGCATTTCCGGTTAAAGGAAAGATGGATGGATGTAAGGATTCCATATACAGCACCATTCACTGAATGGGAGAATGGCAGCTCCACAGGAAACACGCACAGTTTCAGAAGAATTAAATTCAAGGTATGGTGAACACTCAGAAGAACTGTTTAGAGACAGCAATGAAGAAGTAAGACATGAGGGAAACAGAGCAACACGGGTTCAACATGGAGATGAGGGAGACAGCGAAGGGTGGTGGTGGAAAAAAAAGACCATCATAAATGGAAGGAAAATATGACACATTTATAGTGGACACTAGGCCTGCACAATATTCAAAAAAACTGACATTGCAATTTTTTTTAACCTGCGATACATATGACAATATGAAAAAATACTTAGGATGATATACAGTAATAGCTGTGTGGTGCTGACATAAATGGTCAAACAAATTTGTTGTGTTTGTGTTGTGGCAACAGGTGTAAGACACTGTCAACACAGAACACGGGTTTCAGTTTCATCCTTGTGGCCGAAGCAATTCAAGATAGCTGACATTGCTTTTCATTTTGGCACCAAGTCTTTATTTTCAATGATTTTCTCTTGTTTGTTACTCATTTTTCAATGTTGTTACCAGCAATACACTCCATGTGCAGGGGCGTGGTCTCCTTCGGCAAACAGATTAAGAATGAATGTGACTGGTGGATCGCTGCGTACCATGCATCAACTACCCTTGAAATTAGATGAGAACATGTTGGGTTCACTTGCCTCCTTCATTGCAGGATCTGTGATGTGACTATCGTGCACACGTTCATTGTGATGATGATACTCAAACGATATATTGTGCAGCTGTAGTGGATACTCAAGGAAAAGACAAACAACCAGATGTGAGACAACACAAGGGATGCCTAGTCTTCATCTTTTAGACAGTGACTTCAGATTGTGGCACTAGTGATACCAAGTGGATTCTACACAGATGTGGTTGTCAGCTCTCTCATGCTAGCAGTGCCAGAATCCACAGTTCGTCAGCTATTTGAAATGCATCTGGAAGCTTTTCGCTAAATATAGTTAACTTTGTGTTGTACCTTTGGTGATCATCAGCACAAAGGTGATCTAAGTCATATTTATCTATTTATTTTCTTTTTTGAGCTGATGTTTCTAAAACGACGACGACAGTGGTTGCTTTAGCTAAGTTTTATTATCGGGATCGATGCTTTTGCCCTCCATCGTACAACGCATGTGTGGGAATCCCGGAAATAAACAGTAACATTTAATGTGCCTACAGCATGTGCTGCAGTGACCCAGGTTCAGTTCTGGTCCAGATTCTTTGCTGTATGCCATTCCCTTGGTTATGTACCTGAACAACTAATGTGTCTAAATAACATGCCTTAGCAATAAGTACTGAATGCCATGATGTTTAAATGTTATATACATAACAGAAACATCTTTTCATTTTCCTCTTTTCTTGATTTAAGCCCTAGCTGTATGCATCACTTTTTTCAACCCCCTGTAAACAGAGAAGGGATTACAACATTACAATGCAGCAGTTTTGAAACAGAAGGTCAGGGTCTTGGTGGCACAAGGGGGTGACGATGAAAAAGAACATTTGGGTCACTGGGCAATTACTAACACACTCATCACAATAAATGGAGCCACACATACTTCCCCCTCAATTAATGCATTAGACAGGTCAGGGGTTATGTAAGCACCGTCCTCTCTGCCAAAATTGGGTGGAGTCTCCTAATCCAGGAAGTCAGATGTGATTGGCTGTGGGTGAATGTTTAGCTTATGTCAAAAGAATCTGAAGAGGGCGAGGAAAGTGCTGTGCTGTGTGGGTGTCTGAGCCGGTTAGAAAATTGTTTAGATATACAGCCATAATATGTATGTTCATGGCTTAAAATATACATTATATTTTTAACATTTAAAATGTGGAAATAGCATACAGTCTTTGCGGTTGGCCCTACTTTCCCATTAAAACAATCCATGGGCTTTTTTTTGTATTTAATCATTGTATTACTTATTACATAAAAAAAATTGCCAACAAACTTCAGATTATACCATGACAAATGTATTACTTGTCTGACTTGTACATTCACAGACTTAGTAACTGACGCTGTGTTTGGATAGACATCCAGGATAGCAACACAAACTCACTTACTGTTGCTCCATACAAGAGCTGGTGCACTTAATTTTTTTTTTTTTTTTTTTTTTTTTTTAGCATCATGTATTATCAGGGTTTACAGTACATCTGTCAGTTGTGACACTTTTCCTGTGTCTCTTTCATTTCTCTCTGTGTTTCTGTAATAGCCTAAGTGTTTAAGTTGGAGAGCTGTCATTTGTGGCGCCTCAGGCCAAATTCCACATTTATACAGAACACACACACACACACACACACACACTCACTTTAATAGTTAAAGCTTTCTATGAGACATGAGGTGACCTCCGTTGTGCTCACTCCACCTCCCACCCGTAAAAGGAAGGCCAGCCTGTTAGGGTGTGTAATGTAGAGACTTGGTTACACATTTGGCTATTTATTAATCAGTATAGTATCACAACATGTCCTTAAGCTATTTGACTCAGTGTTTCGATCAGAAAACTGGCAGGGTTCTTGTTGCACAAAATTCCAAGCCAAAGCATCACAAGCATAATTTTTTCAGCATATGGGTATGCAGAATTCTGGAGACAATACCAAACATTTTCACTAAGTTCAAACCCCTCTGCCCTACAAGGGTTGTTGTGAAGCATACGTTTAGATTTATTAGAGTGTTTTTCTGTGGTGTGAACTAACAAAATGCCATTTGGCAATAAACAGCAATGAGACGCAAGCTGATGAGTCAAAAGATAACATTTTCTGCAAAAAGTCATGTGTTAACTGATAAGTACTGGCATGGTCATCTGTTACTGGGACTGAAGTGTGTCCTTTCTTTCGTAATAAAAGGTTTTGTGCTAATATGACTAAAGGAGATAAAAAGTAAGCCAAATCCTTGTGCTTCTTCTAGAGTTTTCACAGTGGAGAGTGGAAGTCCCACCTCTTCCAGTTGTGCCCAGTGGGACCATATACTGGAAACAATTATAGTGCAACTAAAGGTAATAGGTGACTTGTCTGTGTAGGTTCTCAACTGGACTGGTTTGGCTAAACCAGTCCAGTTGAACTACCAAGAAGAGACAAGGATTTTTTTTTTAAATCCCATTTGAATTATGCTATCACTTACATATATGATGATTTTCAGAATTAAGCCTAATTTTATACGTCATGAGCAGTGTTGTGCTAGTTACTGAAAAAAGTAAGTAGTTACCGTTATTAGTTACTTCATTCAAAAAGTAACTCAGTTACTTTGTCGATTACTTGCACCAAAAAATGATGCATTACCGTTAGAAGGAACTTTTGTGTTACTTTTGTTTTTTCATTTCATTTCATTTCATTTATTTCGTTTCAAGCTCATGCACTCCAGGTACAGTGGCAATTTCACATACATGTACAATA
>JAPTGZ010000005.1:25064429-25076202 GCA_029814645.1 Fowleria isostigma | reverse complement strand
AACCATCATTAGCTTCTCCCTCGCTTGTATTCGTAGCCATGTTGACGTCGGAGTTATGAGGGAAGGGGGCGGGGTGGGTTGTGAATACGGAGAAAGAGTACCCAGCCGAGTAATAAGAGCAAACGAGGCATGGGAGGGAGCAGCGCAAGGAGTATTTAACCCCAAAATAATTTATATAGATATAAACGATATAGTTTTTTCTATATCGAGTTGGGAAAAATATCGATATATTTCAAAATATCGAGATATCGCCCAGCCCTACTATGGACCAAACATATTTAAAAAATACAAGTAAAATGGTTTTGTGAGGCAGGGCACCTTTAAGCCACTTTTACACAGAGATCCCCAAATAAAGGTGAGATGATAATCCCACCTTTTTGCCACCATTGACCAATTTCCACAACCAAGCTAAAGTAGTAAGAGAGGTGAGACAGGCTGGACTTTTGCACAGCGGACCTGCGTTCCGGAATCAAAGGGGCAGTGACGCAGTATAGTGTGCACGTCAAAAATACCCTGAGCATAGCAGTGTTAGCTCTCAAAACAACAATGAAGGATGAACAGAGCACATCATATTTGTTTTAGCAGTGCAGATTTTAAGTTTAATTCAAACAATTCAGCATCTTTCTGGTCACGTTGATATGTTTGTTTACTGTACACGGCCCGCGTTCATTTCTAAATCCCCCCAACAAGGGGGTTTTACACACAATACGCCATCAAAATGTCACACCTTAGTCATGGAACGAGATGTGTTCCTTTTACATAGCGTTCTGGAATCATGATTCCACCTTTATCTCAGCTCTGTTACTATCTTCAGAGGCGTGACAGAGGTGGGACCAAATGATCCCACCATTTTGATGTCCTCCTGGATTAAAGGCCAAATATCCCCAGAACAGAAATGCTGTGTAAAAGGGCTTTAGTTTCACATCTAATAAATAAGACCATTTCCCATTTTACAATGAAATTACAGGGACAGTTGCTTATAAGTAAAAATATGACACATATTTTCTTAAAGCATCAAGCAGTGATAGAGCACATGTCAGTCAACAGCGGCTTTAGTGAAGAAGCACAAATGGAGAAAGATGGCTATAATACCAGTGGTTAAAGACTGAAAGGTACAGATAAATGATGAAAGAATGGACAGACTGATTAAAAAAAAAAGAAGATGAGATTTAGAGATTGGAGGAGAGAACAGGAACGAGAGGAAAAGCAGTTAAAGACAGGACGAGAAATAGGCTGGCAGAGGCTGGCCTTGGCTGTGGCACAGTGCAAAGCTCTTTTGCAGGACAGAAATCCAGCTGGTCCTGAGCAGGTGGTGAAATGCCAAGAACTGAGCTGCCTGACAGAGAAAGAAAATGAGGACGGCAGTGAGGTGAGGTTAGGAGAGAGAAAACACAGCGGTATAGGCCATCTCAAACGCTTCATACATAATCATAGAGGAAAATAAAAAGTTTCATACAAGCTTCTAGTTTCTTGTGACCTCAAATTCAAGTTCTCTCAGTTGTTGTTTCTCAGTGTTCATTCATTAATACCAGGGCTTCTTTTTAAACATAAGTGATTCAAATGCTAATATAGAGAGGAAATTTGACTATTTTTTATGTGACCCTCTTGAAATGATCCCTCCCTTTTTGCAGGATAGGGTTCAACTGAAGTGCCATGAGTACATAACGCAACAGTCATTTTCAGTCTCCCCAAAGGAATCTGGTCATATCCGTACACCCTGCTATCCTCCTCGCCTGCATCCCTCTCAGTGTTAGAGGGTGGGGTCTGGTTTTGGGGAAGATAAGTTCATGGTTTGATCCCGCATGAGGGTTCCCTGGCCGGGTCACAGGGTCGTGCCGGGGTCGGTGTGGATGTGCTGATCTGGGAGCGATTAGCCTAATACGATTAGCTGTGATATGACACGCTAGCAGAGCCAGGTGTTAGCTGAGGAGACATAAGTGTGAACTAAAGGGGATCGTGGTCTGATGCACTTATAGGACAAAAGTAGAAATTGGAGTTAAAAGGTTATTGAGTGTGTGTTTTCAAAGTGGATTCAGTTGTTCTAGTTCCAAACCTAGAGCCCAGTACATCAGGGGCAGTGTAAGGGGAGGGCTCAGTGTATTTACTGGGAAAAGTGAAGTCCATTCTGACAAATCCCATGATGATTATAGAAAACTATCAGGTGTATGTGGTAGCACTCACAAAGTCTACAGTATAGCCTATTCTAATAGAATGTGAGTGCTACGATTAGGGACACACCGATCCACATCCTGATACCTGAATTTGGATATTTACTGATACCGATATTATTCCGATACCAGAGCTTTGTTTGCTTTAATATTATTATTATTGTCATATTGTTAGTTTAAATGAGGTTATAATAAACTCCTCTCTACAGGCAAGTATGACATGTCCCAAAAGGCAACTTGAGTAAAGTCAGAAAAACAGAAAATCCAGTTAAGAAGGAAAAATCCCATCATGAAAATGAATACACAATTGTAAAGGGTTTCAAACTGACTGTCAATATTTATTAAATCCAGTGCAGATAGCTGGGGATGGGGGGGGGGCACATGTTTGATTCGACATGATTTCGGGTTGGAAGATTCCCGTCTGTGCCTGTTCATGCCTCACGCACCTTTCAGGTATGATCCAGAGTTGGTTAGCCACAGTGCTCAATGCTCACCTGCTAGCTGGTTCCAAACTGCAGTATGTATCTCTCGAATGGAGGCACATCCCATTACTCCGCGTCTCATTGAGACACGCCTCTTTTCAGACACAGACTCTCCGCAGGTTGGATCAGAAATTTCCAATTCGTGAATTATGTTGGTATCAGAACCTGATACCGATACTGGATAGGATCGGCCCCATCCCGAGCGACCATATGTCCACTATTACTGTACCATGTCCACTATTTAGGAAATCAAAATGTGGTGCACTTTTAATATAATTTTCTTTTATTTAATATTATCCTGAGATGTTTTAAGTTTAAATTTCAACTCAGTGAAGCACTTTAAACACTAACACTCTTTCAGTAAGTTACCTTTGTAGAATTGTACTTCAAATAAAGAACTTTATGTTGATTAGATTTTTAGTTAATCATTTACAAGTCAATATTGTCTATATGGACAATGATTAAAAAATGAAAAAAAAGGTAATCTGTAAAACTGCGGTGTTAAATGCGATGCGGTCAAACATTTTGGTGCACTTAACGTTTGTGCTGGTGCACCAGTGCAAAAAGTTAGTCTTGAGTCCTGCCAAATTGGACACACTCTAGAGCCCTGATAGGAAAAAAATTCCAAATGTTTTTCAAGTGCAGTGAATGAAGGGAAGGTCTTCCAGACTTATTTTGCAGAATTATGAAAAATTACATTCAATCCAATGGACTTTATTAATATATCACATTTAAACAAGAACGTTTCCAAAGTGCTGCACATAGAATCATAGAAACAATAAAACAAAAAAAAGAAAATACATTAAAAACAATTAACATAAGACTAAAACAATGCTATACATAAAACAATAAAATTAAGGAGTTAAAAGTAACCCAATACATGTGTACTGAAGTAACAGTTTACTCCCATTAACATGTTGACAAGTTTATCAGCAAATCAGGTTTTACATTCTGAATATCTACACTGCCACCCATAAAGTTGAAATAAAGCAATATGACATCTTCTCATGAAAGGACTGTGACAGTGTGATTTATTGTTGACAGATAGTGTAACTGGGACTGTATATAATCACTGGACCTGGTCAAAGTTGATTACTGAGGAATGTGACTGAAAACAAAATCTTATTCATTATTCACAACAATGTACAATGAAGATGATGCTGATATTCCCTGGATTTCCTGGGAGAAGAGATCTTGTATCTCAATGGGACCCTCTGAGGCTGAGTAGAGACTAAAAAATAGATGAATTAAATTATTTACAGCATGAATATCTGTTAAACCTCACAAACTGTTTTAACAATCAGAGTAAAACATAATAGACTCTATACACTAGGTTTGGTGTGTTTGCTCATAGTTCATTCCCGGCAAATTCAGTGACTATTTTTTATCTTCTCTCTGCTTTTAACGTATCATACCAATGAAACCCTTCTGCATCACCATGGTCTGTGTCCATTTGTCCCTTAGGCTAAATACTCTAGCTGTGGTGTGTGGTGCAATGAAGTCATCAAACCTGCAATGGAGAACTCTGCCTGGGGGAGGTGGAAACAAGGTGACTCCACATCTATCAGAGGAAGCATGTGGTCGTCTCTGACTATCACACTGGCACTCCATGTTCCAATGTAGGCCAACATTATTGTAAGGTTGATGTGATGGTACTTAGACTGGCAGGTGAGAGAGGGAACAGGTGAGCATCACGTAGTGCCCCTTGGGTAATGTAGTTTATTTGGGGCCATTATGAGAACCTGATATGGAGAGGGCAGAAAAGAGTCCTGGCAGCTTCTGAGGAGTGATGATGTACAAGAAAGGGTCACGGTACACCAAAGATTAAAATATACTTAAGCTCCAGTACTGCATAGTGGTGATCACCAACTCACTTCAAGAACTGAAAACTACATGAACTGGTTTCTGATTAACCCATAAAGACCCAAGCATCCGCCATCGACCAAAATCATGTGCTGATATAAATTGTTCAAGCTCTGTTGATCCAGTAATGCATGTAAATAATTGGTGTAAAGTGTAGTTTGTCATCTTTTCATGGTCATCAGATATGACCCATTTGGACGTTCTGAGGCTGCATAGTTACCATGGAAACACTGTCATCTTCCACAACATTAATTCACCAGTAAAACCCATGGAGTTGGATCAACAACAGTGGATGGACACACATGATAACAGGACAGAGGCGTGGTTTTCTGATCTTAATTGGCGTTTATTGGATAAATCGTATTTAATGAGTCCAGAGTGAGACTGGTTCCATTTCCTTATTAATAGGGACAACTTATTCGCAGAACAGACGCACCGACAGAGATTCACATGTGGTTCTGAAGGTGGATGGAAAGTGTCTGGACAACCTTGGACAGTGCACGATCTCAAACTCTTACATGGCCAAATATTAATGATTGAAGCATAGATAATATATCAGTGTTCCTCTAACTTGTACCATATTGCGTTATTCTATTGCCTACGACAAATAACTGCAGGGTAGTAATGAGTCAGTGGGACAATTCATTCATTCATTCATCTTCTGAACTGCTTCAGCACTCCCACGACCAGGTTGGGAGTGCTAGATCACTGTTTTCAGACATTAAGCTACGTTAAGCCTTTGTACATTAAGGGCCAGATTTACTAAGATCCCATTGCTGGTAGTAATGTGTGCATGCCATCTAGAATTTTGCCTCCAGGGTTGGACCACGGTTTGCGGGTGATTTATGAATGTGGCAGTACGCCCGTACATCCACTGGTCTGCTCCTGGCGCAAGCCCCAAACTCTATAATTAAATGTGTACAGGTCTTATTAATTGTGTGCATGTTTAATTAAATTTAATTTAAGTTTAATTTTTTTCACTAATGTCACCACCCAGGCTTTATAGATTTTCCCTGAAAAAACACAAAATACAGAAAATAATATTACAATAAATGGTGAGAAACCACTTAAGGATGGTTAACTATAGAGAAAAATGCATTTGGGAAGTGCCACAAATGTCACATTAAGGGTTAACAATGAATGACAACAGTGAATAGGGCTTATGCTTTTATTGGAAATGTTGCAGGAATCCCTTGCAGATGTTCACAGTAAGACAAATGTTACAAAATGCAAAAAAAGAAGAAGTTATGTAAAACCTTTTTTTAAGTTAATTTTTTAAGTCTATATTTTAAGTCATGATGTCAGTTTCAGCTTTGCCTGATCCGCAATGATGACTTTGGTTTTGTTTCTTTCTACATAAATGTTAGAAAAGTGTGAAATTTTCCATGGTAAAATAAAAAGTTTAAAAAATCATCTACCTTTTTTGACAGAGGGACAGGATAAAATGCCACACAGGCTCCATGTATTGAGGAATATACATGCTAGGTGACCATTCGTAACAATTTCCATTCTAATCTTGATTCATTAGGAAAATTTACATGAAGCCTGGACCTGGGTTTGTTTTCTTTGAACAAAACATGAAAACATACCAAAGCTATTCCAAACAAGAAATTTTGAGTAAGATGGTTATAAATGGAGACACAGAGAATGACAGCTGAGATGAGAAATGATTGTCTGACCTTTGACCTGGGCGTGGGACCAGGCTGACCCAGACGGTCAAACAGACGCTGTTGGTTCTGGCTGTGGATGCTGGCTGTGATATATGTTTTCCTGGAACCAGAGAGAAGGAAGTCCGGGCTTTTAAAATATAACGGATATAATTTATTTTTAATATATGAGAGTTTGCAGTGTCTGCACGAACTGCACTCAAAGACTTTTGGACTTTTTCTTTATGGTAGACATTGCACTTATAAGGCTATAAGTTACATCAATAACAGCTGGTGACTGCTATTTCAAATCCCATTTTATCTTTAAGCCCTGATCATGTAGACGAACTGTGTGTATGTGTAGAACGTGTGTGTGCATAGGAACCGTATAGCACAGGGCGGTTCTCAAAGCGGTGCAGGTGTTGTGTCTGTGTCCGTCTCTCGTCTCCAGTCATCGGCACATAAAGAATTGAGCTTTGTGCCATACAAACTCATGTTACCTCAACTTTACCCTTGTACAGAAACCAGCCATAATGAGTTACATGGCTTTGTTACCTGCAAAGGACTGTGGGAATGACCCTCAAGAGTTTTGGATCAGCACCTGGACACAATTCCTAGGGGAGATACTGGGCCACTGGGAAGAATTCTAAGTTCTGTCACAAGCAGCGTTTCCACTT
Organism: Fowleria isostigma; assembly: GCA_029814645.1. Lineage (NCBI taxonomy): Eukaryota > Metazoa > Chordata > Actinopteri > Kurtiformes > Apogonidae > Fowleria > Fowleria isostigma. Next base: position 25,069,366 of record JAPTGZ010000005.1, on the reverse strand, counting down.
TTCTTCACTTAAAGAGACATGAAATAATTAGATACAGTAATTTACCAACATGTGCAATACATAAGGTATTTTAAGGCTGCTACCCACTCCAAATGTATTTGAGTTTTAATGTAATATTTGCCTTTGCTGATCCACTGGTGAAAGATGAATTAACCATGTTTTTTTATTTGGAACAAAGACAACAGGGGGCAACAGGACAAGGCCATGAACAGGTGTCAATGGAAGATGCTAGGGGATTGATTTTTTGACACAATATTTGTTTTGTTAAATTTCCTTGCAATATATATATCTCTTCATTTATTACACCTTAAAATTGAATATTTTGTAAAAAAAAAATTAAGAAGACTTTATATAAAGACATTAATTAATACCTTATTCTGCAAGACTTTATTCTACCCTTACTAGACTCTTAACTAAGAATTTCCCCTAAGCTCCTAATTACCGCTTATTCATAGTTAGCAAATAAGTTGCATATAGGGCTGCATGAAATTGGAAAAACTGACATTGCAATTTTTTTTGGAACCCTGTGATGTGAAAAAATAGGATATAATGACTGTGTGGTGCCGATGTAAATGGTCAGACAAATTAGTTGTGTTACTTATTATTTTGGCAACAATTGCAAGGCAGGGTTGACACTAGGGACGTAAAGATATATCATTAATTGGTTAAAAATTGATACAAATGAGAGGGATTAAAATTGATACAGCAAAAAATTTGCATTGATGCACTACTTCAACAATAGGAGGCGCTGTCTGTTATTACGGTGCTGATCCACTAGCAAAGGACGTGCCGCGCCACACCACCTCCATTCGTTTTTATGGGACGCCCTATTTGTGAAGGCGCTCCCGCAAAGCATTGTGGGTACCTGGCATGTCTTTTTTGAAACATATACTGGAGAACACATTGCAGAGGTTCTGAAGTCTGCTAAAGCAGAATGGGAGCTTGCAGAGACTAATTACAACATAGCTGTTGTGACGGATAATGCACGGAACAGGGACGTTGATGTGACAGAAGCTACTGGAGCTACAACCTAATCATCATGTAGCCACGTGTTTGAACAGCAATCTGGATGAAAAAAAAATTGATTTGAATCGTATATCGTTGACCCAAAATCGGGATTCAAATCGAATCGTGGGGTGAGTGTATCCCTATATCCCTAGTTGACGCAGAACATGTGTTTAAGTTTCAATCTTCTTGTAGCTGAAATTAATTAATTAATAATTGCACTTAACTGACATTGCTTTTCTGTCTGACACCAAGTTTTTGTTTTCAGCTCTTTTTTTTCTTGCTCATTTATTTTTTATTGTTACCAGCATCTCACTCCATGTGCAATGATGTGGTCTGCTTCAGCAAATTAACTAAAAATGATTGTGATTGGTGGACCACTGCATGCAGTGTGTGTGTCAGGTACCATTGAAATTAGATGAGAACATGTTGAGTTAATTTGCCTCCTACATTACAGGACCCATGATTAGACAATTGTGCACACATACATTGCGATGACGATGCTCAAATAATATATTGTGCAGCTCTGTCAATTATGCTTTCCTCAGTCTGGGGCTTCAAAGGTAGTAGTAACACAAGAACAGTTATTATTTCCTAATAATACTTACCAACGGAGGTCTATTCATATGGAACGAAACATAAAACTACAAATATATAAGCAGTAAGTAGGTGGTCTAGTAAGGGTAGAATAAGGTCTTGTAGAATAAGATATTAATTAATGATTTAGAATGAGTAACAAATAGCTAGTACGCTACTAATATACATGTTAGTAAGCAGCTAATTGATGGTGAATATGTGAATCGACATGCCACTCATGATAATCATTGTGTTGCATCTTTGTTGCAAATTGGAATATAATAAAATTATCAGCAAAAAAGACCAAAAATTGAAATAAAAGTCGGCTGCAAGTCATATGCGTCTTTCTTTAAATGTAATACATTCAAAGAGTCATGCTATTTTCACCATTAAAAACAACAGAACAATGCACAAAGAAGAAAAATTCACAATGAATATAGCAAGAGCATCATCACATTTGCAACGTTACCTATTCATAAATATGCTAACCAGCACAAATTCATAAAGAACTCATAAAGGTTTTTTCCTAATTGCAGTTTGTCCTCATTTTGTGTTTGATGAACTGAATGTACAAACCAAACATCCATGTATTTAGCTTATCTTGCTTTTTAATTTTTAAATGTAGCTCAAACTAGGGCTGCAACTAACAACTATTCTGATAGCCGATTAGTCATTGACTATTGAAATGATTAGTCAGCTAATCGGATTGTGAATGTTATAATTATTAAATGGCTGTAATTTAGCTCTCAGCCTTAAAATTTTGCATGAGGTTGTTTAAATGATGTGCCAATTAAAAACTGAGGAGTACACATCTGGTAACGGTAATCTTTTAAAGCTAAAATATGCCTTAAACAATGTACATGCAAGCCAATTTTTTGTTCTTGATTTTAGAATCATGCAGTTAGAGTTGTATCTGTCTGCTCTTAATTAGCTTACAAACCAATATCTTACCAAGGTGAGGAGACTCTGCTGTGTAACAGTGTTTACTCTTTTATGAACTTATTCTATCATCGATGCTGGATACTTGTTGGGTAGCAGAGACGTTGGCATACTCATTCCATATTGTAATATCATATACATGCATATCATTGTAGTAATCACAGCTGTTTGTCCCATAAGTGTATTTTTGTTCAGTTTATTAGATCCTTTGTCTGCTTCAGGACTGTGTTTTTATTATAGACACAGACTTTTATCAGTTGAATCTAGTTGTAGCTGGGGTTGGATGACATTTGTGTGATTCATGCACAGTAAATATTAGCTCTGGAATAATAGCGTGCTAATGCTAATGGGTCTGAGGCAGTGACAGGTGGGGGCAGTTGCTTGTTAGCCAGTTAGCTCTTAAACTGTACACTTTAGATGGGTAGATAGATGTCTTTATTCATTCCCAAGTTGATAAATTAAAATGCCATGGACTCATAACATACGTAAAACACAACATAATTCTGGACTTCGATACCGACCCTTGAAACAACAACAGCCCAGGAGCAATTTCAAATAAAATTCTCATTATAAAAATAAATAACAGGAAAGTCAGACGTTCAGTTGAACACCGGGGCATCACCATCAGGCATGAAATAAACAAAGTTAGAGGAGCTGCTCTTCAGCTCTGCGGCTAATGCTAGCCTGTCAGCGCGATGCTAACGGCTGCAGACTGAGCCTCGGTTGACTGGTTAGCTGTGCAGTGTGAGTCCCAGACAGCCAGTGTGTAATCCAGGGGGAAACGGATCTCCCCGGGGGGGGGGGAACCTGGTCTCCAAGATGGTCGGATAATGACGACACATTGGTGATCTAAGGATCTAGGATTCCGTTAGCCATACAGCTAAGAGGGTGTCTGTAGCCATTAGCACCACACTGCTTGAGCAGTTCCCAGGTGACATCCACCATGGAGTGAAAACAAATGTCTAAAACTTTAGTGTCTGGCTAAAGTTTCCTGTTACGCTTCAGTAGCGTATTCAATCACTAGTTTTTGCCTTGTCACCAGCTTCATTGAAAGCAACTCCCCATGGTCGTATGGGAGGGTTTACTGGTTTTACAACAGTGAATGTCCTCCGGGGGAGATCCACCCAGAGGCAATAGCGGCTGAACGCTATTGTGCATATGCACTTCTCAGCAGAGATAGGAAGAAAAGAAGATGCCTCACTCTGTTGAATTTTTTTTCTCCCGACAATAGTTGACAATTAAATTCATTGGCGACTATTGTTATTATCGATTTTTGTCGACAACATCGACTTATCGTTGCACCCCTAGCTGGAACTTTGAGATGAGCCCCTGACCCACCCGATGCCCCCAAGGACTGTCTGTTAATGTTTCCTAATGTTATTAATTCAGTATCATTCAAGTCTCACAAAGTTTAAGATTTATCGCCAACTATCTACAGCAGCAAAACAGCATGTGGTAGTTTGTGGTGGTCTGTTGTAGATTTGACCATTTTTCATCATCTCTAGCAGACTGTATGAATATTTCCAAATTGATATCCATCCGAATGTACCATAGCATTGTTTGCTCTACAATTCGGTTTGAGGTGAATTCCACCCTTTGCAGCTGTTTTGAGAAATGCACTTATTGCCTCATTTGCAAGCCTTTCATGGATTTAGTCTAAAGACCTTTGGCTGGCTGTTTCTTTGGTCAAAAATGTAACTGACATGACATGTAACCTTTAATTACTTCCTGTGTACCTCATATATCATGATATTTTAATACATAGACCACAGTCGACATTCACAGCCTAGTTTCACATTTTTATCCCAATTTGTAACCTGGATGTAGTCTGGTATTCACATTATATTTATACTATTAACTTAAAGCAATAAATATATCTGGTAACTTTTTGTCTCATCAGTTATTTGTATGTTATAACTTACATACCCAGAGCTGCCACAATCAACTCCTTCCTCACCTAGTTATTTCTGATCTCATGGTTAAATTGAGGCTATGATGAAACTATGTTCTTGCCTCCCCCGGTAAAGATGCACTGATTTAGAGGAGGATCAGAAATTGCATAGAAGATTTACAATTATATTTTTATTACTGCATAATCACTTGTGTAATTTTGCAGATTTTAGCAATTGAGGAATTTCCATTGTGATGTCCATTTCATTGGACATCACATTTACTTATACTCTAAATTTAGTGCAGTGTATGTACAAATTAAATGAATTACTCAAATATATGTTGCTTCGTGGTTTGTTTGTTTTCCTGTTTCTAAACAATTATTCAGGTTCAGGTCGCTCTCATTGAGGACAAAGAGGGCGACCTCCACATTCCTCCCTACCTCCATTCGCCTGTTGAACAAATGACTATGTGGACATTTGTCTATTGGTTGATTGTTTTTGTAACTGTTTTTAATGTATTTATTT
>JAPTGZ010000005.1:25039320-25049445 GCA_029814645.1 Fowleria isostigma | reverse complement strand
TGCATGGTGCGGGGATCGAACTAGGAACCTTCTTGCTGTGAGGCGTGAGCGCTAACCACTACACCACCGTGCCGCCCATATCAGAGGAAGATGTTGATCATATTTTAAATAGTGTAGTCAAGAGTGACTTGGATTTAAAGAGGTCACATGATATGATTTCCTAGATTTAAAGTGCAGCAGTCAAAATCCCTCACTAAACATGAATAGACATTTAAAATAGGACAATGTGTTTCCAGCCATTGTGTAACTAAAATTTCCTCAACTACAAAATTACCTGTTTGATGTAATTGTTGACACACATTTTTTTTTTCTTTTTCTCTGTACTGTAGATGTGGCAACACATATACGTCCTAATGAAGTCGCTCTTGAGCTGCGATTATGTGGCAGTAGCCACTGTTTTGTTTCCTGTTTCAACCACATGAATAGTGAGGAAAATACCAGGGCTGTCACAGGAAGACAACAGCTCTGACTTTCTCTGTGAAAAGGCATGACAGTCATTTGGATCAAAGTTACACTTTTTTTTTTTTTTTACATCTCACCTACACGTTTCCATTTCAGAATCTGAGACGTAGCTACTGCGACACTCGCACCCCCTGCCTCACTGTCACTACTCTGAAGGCCACCTTGTTGTTGTAGTGAGGACTTTTCTATGAAGTTTTGAAAAGACTGAGATGACTCACTGTGATTTCTTGGACAAATTATAAATTGTACTAGGAATAAGTACAAGTTACCTTACACATTTTTTGTCAGATATAGTTGTTTTTTAATGTGGGGGTACATCTATGTAATTCTAATTTGCATAGATACAGATTTTACTTTTATTTGCATACTTAAGTAAAGGCAAAGAAAATTATCCTGCATATCACAATTTTCTATGAACATGTGTTGTAATTGTCAGACAATGATACAGTGCGCACTCTGATTTAAATATATTTAATTTCAGGAAGAACAAGAGCTGCCATCAAAATAATAAAAAAATAAATAAAAATACATTCAAAAAATGCAGCACAGTACAGTATGACTGACCAGAATGAAAAGTAAAGTAGCAGTATTTGTAAATGTGCACAGACCCAGGTCAGGTCCCCAGCTGTACTGGATCCTCTAACTTGGCCACTGCACAGACTTACATCCATTAATTTTGGGTTTGGTTGAACATTGGTTTGGCTGATGCTTGGTTTCAGGCTTAATTGTCTTCAACACACAATTGAAGAGTTTTCATTAAATGCTTGGCGACATTCTTTAACATAGAACATTTGAAAATGGGCCTAAATATAAATAGAGCGTTGTTCAAAGTTATTCAGAATGTATCATTATTATTATTGTTCATTATTGTATAGGTACATGTGCATTTGCCAAGTCAAAACTAGTAAAATTAGGTTGTAAAAAAAAATGGGCAGAAAATTAAATGCTACAAAGCTAATACTATAAGTAGGTCAATATATAACTGAGGGACTTTTGAAGTCCATGGGATATGTCTTGCATACATCTTTATTAAAAAAACAACTAATGTTGTTTTTTTAATAAATACTAATTATTAAGTATAATTTTTTAATAATTTAATAAGTATTTAATTACAGAAATAATCCCTTATTAATAAATTATTAAAAATAAATAAATGACTAATATACTAAAATGTCAACTAAATAACCATATGAATTTAATAACAACCACCTTTTAATTAGCTAAACAATAATAAAATGAACTTATTGAAACATTTTTCTGATTGCGTTCTTTTTATTAATTTGAGATAATCATGACAGTTATTTATTTTTGCAAGTATATTAAATTTTTTGAAATAACAAATTGTCTCTGTGTTCAAAAAATCACTTTCAACTCAGTTACCCATTACAAAAGCACCTCTGAAGGAAGTGTGTCAATTCCACATTACATGACCTGCTCCACATGATGTCATTTCCTCCTGAAGAAAACACTGGAAAGACTCCAACAGATGTTCTTTTTCCTTTTTATGAGTTATTTAATATAAAGTAATGTGTAACTCAAGTGTGTATTGATCACACTCTTATGTCAACAGTGTTACTACAGTATCTTTATTAATAACTTCACATTTCAATTTTACTCAATTGTATACATGATATGTAGAACAATCTTTGTGTAAAAATGTCATGTGGTGTTACGGTTTTGTTGATTTTAGGACTGAAAACAGCAAAATATCAACTATACCTGTCAACTATGTTACTCTGGAAAGGGAACTCAATAAGTCCCTCAAGTATATATTGACCCAAGTAAATGTTAAAAAAAAATAAAAATAAAACAAAGAAAAATATGGCTTGCACATCTAAAATGTTTAGGTTTCTGAGAAGTATTTCCTCCTGAAGTGCATACTGCACATGTACAAATGAAAGGGTATAAATAAACTAAACATGTAGGTACCTTCTAGTCTAACTTTCCTGAAGTTTTTCTGAGTATGTGTATGAACTGATTCATGTCCTTGTGTATTACTGTGCTTGGAGAACAGCTCTAATCAATCACGTGATCACCTTTGTTGGGTATGACTGACTGACGTATTGTCAACATGTGCTTAATTCATAAGGAGAGGATGTGGGATTTTCTGTCACCAGTCTTATCTTAGCTGACACAGGTATACATCAAAAACACAGATGAGAAAGTGGCTCGCTATTTTTTTTTCCCTTTCTTGTTTTCAGTTGTTTTTTTTTTTTATCTGTCTGTGGCTTCTATCTCTTAACACCCCAACCTATGAGCGGTGAGTCTTGGTCCAATCTCAGAGAAGATGGTTATCATACAGAGGAGCTATGAGATCTCACTTTGTCAGTGCAACGAGTAGAGCTGGTGTCACTACTATTACTTGTATGCCTACACAGTGATCTTTAGTCTATTTCCCACTGCTCGATCATTTCCAAATGATTGGGATAAAATGTGAACGAGCCTCTGGATGACATGATCGCCAATAACGCTGTCTTCCATCAGTGCTGGCTATCTAACGATGGACAAGACAAAGGAGCTTATCAAACGGCGCTGATAACACAGCAGCCAATTAAGATATGCTCTCTCTATCACACAATATGCCTTCACTGTCACTATCAAAGGGTCAGGAAAAGAGAGGGAAATGAATGGGATCTGCAAACCAAGCCACCCTGTAACCTGAATGAAAACTACTCAAATGAGGGGGACATACCCAAACAGAGCACCAACATGGAGAATTATTTGTTGACACAAAGTGAGTCTTGGTGCACTTATTCAGGAACATGTCCATTATTGGGGTAGTGGGCACTAGGTGGCACTAATGAATGGTAATTACAATGATCTGCTCTAGTAAAAAAAAAAAAAAAAAAAAAAATGGAATTAATTATATTTTTAATAAGTGACTGCCAGGATACTTTAGTCCCTCGTAGCAATGTTTTTCATCCACATGCACAAATTATATGCTGCTGAATTGCTGTGCCCTGAAAATATAAATACAAATAATATATACAATATTCAGATAAAATGATTTGCAGAAATGGAAAATTATAAAAAAAAAAAAAAATGAAAGTGTTTTAAAACCCTCCGCTGCAGAGGACTTCTTAAGATTCATGCACGGTGTCTACATTAGTTTCTTTTTTATTTTACTATTGAATGACATGATTTTTGTGCTACCTTTACTTATTGAATTTTACACAAAGCACAGAAAATACATTGTATTTTCTAAGTATTTCTAGAGTTGTTAACCTTTAACACTATTTATTTTATTTTAGTCTTTTTCCTCATACATTCTATTGCTCTTAATGAAATAACATAATTTCTACAAGCTCTGTTTCTTTACACATAGCACAGAAGTTCTATATTTCACATTACTTTATTTCCTCAAGCTTTCCATTGAGTACGGGTTTCTGTCCAGGGTCTTTTACATGATAATTTGCTTGAGAGAGAGATGCTACCTTTTTATGCCACTGATATTCCGGCATTAAAACCGACAAAAACAAAGTTAAAAAAAAATAAATAAATAGCACTACTTTTACCAAAAGGCAAAATTAGGACAGATCTCACACTGAAATTGACATTGTTTTAAATCATGTAATTTGTTTTGTTTACACAGATGAGTCAAACTACATTTTGATCAATTGAAAACAAACTCATATGTTTTAATCTAGTTTAGTTTATTATTTTATTTCAAGCTTATGCACTCTAGGTACAATACTAATTACATATGCATGTACAATATCCAATACTGTTCATATATATCACATTATGTGTACACAGATATACATGGAAATTTTTCTGTTCACACCATATACACAGAAATTTACATGAACAAGTATGAATAAAAAAATATACTTGGAGAATATGTATGTTGAATTATACATAGAAAATATGCATATAGAATTATATATAAAGAAATATACATGGAGAATATGCATACAGAATTATACAGAGAAAAATATACATGGAGAATATGCATGTAGAAATATACTGAGGAAAAATATGCATGTAGAAATACACATAGAGAATATGCATATAGACTTATACATAGAAATATACATTTAGAAATATACAAAGACAAGGGTTGATAATGAAATGCACATAGATACATAGACAAAGTTATATACATTGAGATATTGGTTGTAAAATATTGTTTATACACAACTACAACTCTGAACTGAGTTTTAGTTTAAATTTTTTATGATTATGTAAAAAAGTTGATGAATTAGCCACTGATGTGTCCATACTACCCCATAACTGAAAAAACTAAATAATACGATACCACCCAGATTAAGCCCATACTGTGAGCTGAATGCAGTGCACTATGTAATCAGACTTGAACTTAATTTTCCAGATAGGGCTTGAGACCTCTCATCTTAGTGTAGATGTCAAACCTCTGGTGCTTATGAACAGGCCAGGGAGCAGAGTGATAATGGTGGCCTGCGATGGTGGGGTTAGTTATCGTACATACGAGGGTCGTTGCTCTCGACCCCTTTGTGCCATGCCAGACCTCTAATCGGCCGTCTGGGCTCCCCGCGCCGTCATCCTCCTGTTTGTCGTCGGGCCTTATCGTAGGCAGGGGCTTAATCTGTACTGGTGATAAGATATGTGCTGCTGCACACATTCGCACGCACACTCTTCACACTTTTTCCTGTCGAGCACTGATGTGTGCAACTGCGTTGCTTACGGTTAAAGATTATTCACTTATGCAATTTTGCCTGTTTACTTGAAAACATCTCCTAATTTCCTGCATTTGGTTTGATGATTCATGCACACACACAAAAAAAATAAAACAAACATAAAGCGCTTGATGAAGTAAAGCATATGGCTGAGTTTTTCTAATGATGAGAGGAAAAAAGCAGCTACGACATCGGCGCATGCTGACTGACCGAAGTAACCACAGGAGTACAAGTGAAGACATTCATCCTGTCAAACAGCGGTTGTACTTGGACTTTTTCTCGCTTTTGTTAGAAACTGCAACAATAAAATGCCCCGGTGATCTGATACTATCTCTCTATTCTCACACTTTTTTTGGTCTCATTAACAGCTGAAGAACAGAACAGAAAATAAAGAGCAAAAACATCAGATTTCAAAGATTAGATAAAGAAAGAGTAAAAAAAAAAACAGGTTTATCTCTAAGTGTACACGTCCTTGAGTTTCTCTGAAGGCTGCCATATAAGGTCAGCCTCTCTTAGACTCTTCATGTGGTTTAGGTAAAGCTGTAGAGCTGGCGAGACACGAACAGGAGAGGAAAGGGACAGAGAGAAAGAGAGCGAGATCATCTTGGCATGACCCCAGAGTCTCCTCTGCAGCGTTTGAGCCCGGCGTCTCTGCAGATTGCAGCTTTGAGCTCAGGGACACAAACCGACTGCACTGCAGACAAATTCACTGCAAACGCTTCAAACAGGACGATAGAGCATCATATCTTGCATTTGTAATATTTTAATAAGGTCTTGATGGAATGATGTACCCCCCAAAAATTGTCATGAGTACCTGTTAAAGGAGTTCAATGCTAAATTTGTGATTTTTAAAAATTTTTAAATTTATTTTGCAGGACAGCACAGCCAGGGAACCTGTACTTGCATATGAATATGTTGTTTTTATTATTATTATGTTGTATATCTACCCTGTCACATCAATATCTATTCAAGAGCAACACATTTACTCCATAAGATAGCATTCAACAGAAGGTGCAGGATGGGAGCCCATTCACAAACATGCATCATTGTTGAAAAATATTGCAAAAATGGCATTAAGTCTGCAGGAGATTTGGCGGTGCAGCTGCAGAGGGACAGCGTGGTAACCTGAGAGAAGCTCTGTGCCACTGCTGGATGGTCGCCCATCTCTTTATCACTACCACAGTGAAGGAAAAACACACAAAATATGTTTACACCAAGCTGATAAGATCCAGCACTCTGCAGCCATACACATCTACACTCACTATTAATAGAGACTGTAAAGCACACACACAGTAAACTCCCACAACATAATGCTGCTATTTAGTGGCATTATAAAATGTGGCTTTTGGCTGCTGTTAAAACTCAGTTCAGGACTATGAGATCTGAGCTGCCACAATAATTACAGCAAAGATGATTTTTTTATTTATTTTTTTGTCTTATCTTCTGATTATTATCTTTCTTCCACATACTGGTTGGTTTTATTTTATTCCAAAGTAATTATTTTCATTTGTAAAAGCTGTATGTGGCATTTCAGACAGCCAGCTTGTCTTTTTTTTCATACATATTTGCTTATCAGATGCAGTGTGAATATCGATTTCCCGGATATGGGGTGATAAGGTCTTTACAAGGCCGGTCCCTCTATGAGCACTGGTGAATATTTTATCCACCGTGGATTATAATGAGTGATTAAGCTCAGTCACAGCCATATCACCAGAGCCATCCTTTAATAATTCACTAGCAAAACTGTATCGATAAACACGCTTAATGCGATTCGGTGAAAAGTTATAAGCTGCTTGCTGGACGTTAACACAGAAATTCAGATTTAACGCGGGGAAAAAAAGGCAGTAAGCCTCTGATGCAGTTTGCTGCCCTGTGCTCTCTGAAAGTTCCCCGGTAAACAGACTGAATTGAATACAGCGCTGTGTGTATGTGTGTGTGAGTGTGTGTGTGTTGAAGAAACAAGCCCAAGGAGGAACAGACTTTAAGGAGCCGGTGAGGGAGCCATATAATGGTGCCCGATGACAAGGCAAGTGATCTGGGCTAGTTTGGAGGCAACCATGAGCAGGCGAGCTGGCCGGCTGTAACTTAAAACACACACACACACACTGGAAGACACACACACTGTAGAAACACAAGTCCCCTCTCACTTTCTGCAGTACCTGACTATACATGTCTGTCTTCTGTGACTAAGCATAAGAGTGAGGAGGTGGCCGTGAGAGTGCATACACTCTGCATGTCTTTTATGATTCTTCCGCTGTTTGAAAAATCACTGGAACTAGTCACATTCTGCATCACAGTTTCATACTCAGAATATTATTTACAAAAGTGTGCCTGGTATTGTGTGAGTGTCATTTTCCTACATGGCAAAACTGACTTTTAGATGTGGGTTTTTACTCATTACACAGTTAAAAAAATTCAATAAAAAACATAAATTAAAAAATAAATTAATATGTATGTGAGAAACTTTAATTTAATGCACATTTTATCACAAAAAAATGAGCCAATATCTGTTTTGAGTACAGTAAAACACTTTTTTTTGTTTTTTTTGTCCACTAAAGAAATTGCACCCTTGGTCTAAATCAAGGGAACTGGAATATCCCAGGCTTGTCATATTTACAGCTACTATGAAAAATGGCTGCAGACATACGATGGAGGGCAGCACAATGCCGCCACAAGGTCTTCTAAGACAACTATGATTACTGTTGCTCTTTTGCCCTTTCATGCTGGCTTTTTTATGGCACACTTTGAACAGTATAGCACTGGCTGTAAAACCCAGGGCAAAATAATAGAGAGATCAAGACCTTATCACATAAGTTTAGACAGGAAATTTCCCCTATATTTTTTCCTGGACCTTTTTATTATTCAGGACAGGCAGTGTACAGTGCATGGTTGTGAAAACGGGAATAATCTCATGCAGCAGATTAAGTGGATTAATTAGGGTTTTATTCATCAGGGTGAATTGGTACCTAAAGAGCTTCCCCCTGCAATGACAAGGATTTTTCACCCTTAATTATCTTGGGCTGTGGAATGCAGTCCTGCATGTACGGTGCATCGACAAAAGAAGAGGAATATCACCCTACACTCCAATGTGGAAACGTGAATCTTTGCGGCCTCATACGGTGAACTGTACCTTAAAGTGCATTAATGCAAACATATTCTGTTTTTCCTGTCGCATTATGCAGGAATTAAGCTACCATGTGGGGTCAAGTCATGTCAGACCACAAAGTATTATCTCATGATCAGGCCCTTCATGAGGCCTGTGTTATCTGCTCATCATTTTCCACTGACTGAACATTCTCACACACTCTCACTTTTGATCTGTTTCTTTCTGTCAATAACCAGTAGTTACTATCGTACTGTACAGACCTTGTGTTTGGCATAAAAACAGAGACATATTTTAAGTAAGGTAGTATTAAAAAAAATAAAAATAAAAAAGAGTATTTATGTTTGTATTGAAGGAAAATAATTAAAATATGCTTGGTAAAAGGTTTTGCAAAACTCAAAATTTACCAAAAACTTATAGGGTCGATACATAATTGAGGGACTTGTGAAGTCCATGGGATATATCTTTTATACATCTTTACTAAAAGTAGAAAAAAAAAAAAAAGATTTTTTTTATGTTCATTATGACCATGTGTATAAAAATTTTATAATTATGTAATTACAGAAACAATCACTTATTTACGAATAATTAATAAATGACCAGATATGCTAAAATGTCAACTAAATAAGTGTCCAACTTCAATAACAACCACCTACTAATTAGCTAAACATTAATAAAATGAGCTTATTGAAAACTTGTTTTGGTTTTATTAAGTTAAAGTAATCATGACAGATATTTATTTTATAAAATTGTATCTGTGTCCGAGACATCACTTTCAATTAATTTATCCATTATAAAAACCCCTCTGAAGGAAGTGTGTTAATTCCACATCACATGACCTAATCCACATGATGTCATTTCCTGAAGAAAACACTGGACAGATTCCAACAGATGTTCTTTCTCCTCTTTGTGACTTATTTAATATAAAGTATTTGTGAGTCAAGTATGGATTTATCACACTCTTATGTCAGCAGTGTTACTACAATATCTTTGTAAATAACCTTCAATTCAATTTTACTCAATTGTATATGTAATATTTCGGATATTCTTTGTGTATAAATGCCATGTGGTTTTATGGTTATGTTGATTTTAGGATGAAAACAGAAAAATATCAATTATAGCTGCCAGCAATGTTACTCTGGAAAGGGAATTCAAAAAGTCCCTCAACTATATATTGATTGTATAACACCCAAAATATTAGGCTATATAATTCTGGTTTTTTTTTAAAATTCATTTTATGTTGTGTACTCTAGTTTTAGGGTGATACTACATCAATTTTAACTCAAACAAAAAAAGCACAAAATTAAAATGAGCAAATATTGAAAATTGAGCTCTGTGTCAAATAAATGAAACATTAAATAAGTAAGTTAATTCAACTTAATTTATACCAAGTGTCGAGTGTTTATTTATGAACGTGTTGAAAACAGGAGGTAACAATCGACGCTCTGGTTACATAACCCATAGTGCTACCCACAGCGTAGGTTGGAAGCTGCGTCATAAAAGAAAAAACCTGCTCCTGAGTAATTTCTGATTCCTGCTTAAGTTGTTTTATGTTGTTGGAACCACATAAAGATTTTTATCATCCTTGAATGTAATGTTTCTGTGCTGCTAATAGGAAACGGCATATGCACACAGTCACTGCCGCCGCGCTCTGCGGGTGTAGGGGCGATGGTTTTCAATGCCTGTTTTTCAAGAACGTGGGGAAAGTCGATTTTTAAGACTCATTCAAGGCGATACAAGAGCTTCTTAGAGACACAAACGTGGACTTTCTCAAGTTCCAGAAGCACAAAGAGGCCGGGGAGGAGTCGAGCATCCCCAAACAGGTAGATAACGAAGTTGGGGCTAGAATGGGAGGGAGTTGGAGGGTATAAGGAAGGAGTAGATGGGTACAGGGGTGGCAGGGGG
>JAPTGZ010000005.1:25000164-25018768 GCA_029814645.1 Fowleria isostigma | reverse complement strand
ACACACACACACACACACAGTCGGAGCAGCGAGCCGAGCCGCTGTGCCAGGTGGCAGGGGGAGGCTCTCGGCTGAGAGCGAGCGGAGATGAGGAGGAGAGGCTCTTGGCTGGCCTTGAAAGCGAGAGGCACAAATGGTAGCGGCGATGCCCAGGTTTGGATGCGGCCGGGGGAGCCCTGGAGGGGTTTCCTGGGCACGCAAGCAGGGAGGAGGGGAGGGCTTTGCTGGGACGGTTTTCTGGGCTGTTTTTTTTGGGCTATGGTCAGCCCCCACTGTAACAGAGAAGTGTGATCCCAGGCACAGCTGTCCTGTTCTGAGGCGGACCTCCTTGTCCACGGGCCCAGAGCGGCAGCAGGGATGGGGATGCTGCAGCGGTTAAGACTGGGCTTACACACACGGTATTGTTCCCGGCATCGGCACCGGATTCTAAATAAGACGTACCTTTTCCCTCTAAGCTGTGTGTGCAGCATGGAGGGTTTAGGACAAATGCTATGCTAATTATCCCTGGAATAGAAATACAACACCCAGAGATAAGGTGCTGTGTGTTCGCACCCGGCCCACTGAGGTGATCAGATAAGGGGGACTTGACTTGATACAGTAGCCAGATGGATTGGGTACCCTCACACACATATTCACCCAAACCCACTAAAAGAAGGTCAAACTACACAAATCCCACGTCAAAGCCTTAAAAGGAGCCCCTCACATCTGTACAGAAAGCTTCAAATGGCTCAAACTGTATATTTGCTGCCTATTTATCTGCTGCGGTACATTGTAAACCACAGGGGAGCGTCCCATCTCAGGGTATCCATTGTCCCTATTGCCCCTGAACTCTCCAACCACCACAAACACGATCAGGTCCCAGTGGAGGAGGACGCTAAGAAAGGAAGACTGTGAAGAGGAGGCAGGTGGGGCGAGGAGGAGGAGGAGAAGGAGAAGACCAGGTGGAGGTGGGAGGACAAGTGAAAAGCCGAAAAGAAAAAAAAAAAAAGAGTGAGAGAACCGAGGGAGTGAAAGATGTGAATTAACAAAGTATTGGTGAGGTATTCTGGTCGGGGTTGGCTCAACGTAAAGTGAGCTGTGGGGTGCGTAAAGTGAGCAGGGGTCTATTTGGGTCGTTTTCACATGGAGCCTGGCCAGACTCCAGAATTGAGCAAGGAAAGAGAGAGAGAGAGAGAGAGAGAGAGAGAGAGACTAATGGCTAAGCCTTTCACTAGGCCACACTGCAGTGAGCCGTAATTGAAGGTAATTGTTGGGAAGAGCCGACACACACAGCTTCCCCTCTGTTCCTCGGGCAGAGATGGACAAGCCTGGGATGACAGAGAGGGAAAAAGAGGGGGGAAGAGAAGGTGTGGAGGGAGCAGTGTTGAGGGTGAAGACTGTAGGGGGGCCAGGTGAAGGGGGGAGGGAGGGGAGGAGGGGGAGCAGGAGGATAGAGGCAGATTGCATTACCCCACCTCTACCGTCCCCAACTGTCCTACACCGCATTTGTCTGCTCACACAATTGCGTAATTGTGTCCCCGCTAAATGGTAAAGGGTTGCTGGAGCGTCTTGGATGCAGGTGGGCAGGCTCGGATGACAGACGGACAGACTGAAAGAAGACTGAGAAAAGACACGGTGAAAGGGAAAAGACAGAGCCGGTGCTGAAATGGCAGCAGTTGGGTGAACACAAGCTCATGTTGGGAAAACTTTGAAACATCCCAAAAAATAAATTTTCAAATATTTTTTGACAAGGCCGGCCAGCGCTGTCACTGCAGTCCAGTAAAATTGATCTTTTTTTCCCCCAGAATCCTTCAATGAATACATTTGCTCTTTGTCACACACATACACAGACATTTTCAAATAGATTTCATGAGGTTGTGCCGAGGCGATGATGTTCATGCGTGTGACTTTGAGCACTCAAGTGTGTGTGCGCGTGTGTGTGTGCGGGCAGGAGATGGAGGAAATCACCTTCCCCACTTTGCCTAGCCTCCTCGGTTGGATGGGTTTAGCTCCATGAGCGCACTGGAGCAGGAAATCCAGATTCGCAGCCTATCAGCGAAATAGCACATATATGACTCCCCAGCCTAAGACGGTCTAATCAGGCCTGCCAACCCGCTAACTCCACAACCATCATCACCAGGCGCCAGATTGACTCCTGAGCCCAAATCGCAGCTACTGCTTTACGCCATAAAATGATTCCTGTATTGGTTTCCCCTTAAACCTGGTGAAGCTAATGCAATGTAATGTAAAAATTAGAAGCATAGTGCTACTGTGCTGCATGTCAGCAAGTGCAGATTTGACTGGACGGAGCCGGGGGAGGGAGGCGAGGCCGACCGGACTTATTCAGAGAGGGGAGGAAAAAAAAAATCAACCCAATTACCAAGGCGAGCTACTGTTCTGCAGCCTCTTGCGAGTACGGCTGATGAATGTGAAGTGTTGTAATTTGCGAGTGCTGATAGTGACAGAAAAGTGCCGCTAGATCCAGCACAATTAGTATTAGAGGAATGAAACACAGCATCCGATTTTGCCTATCGGAATTATGATTTTTTTTTTTTTCAAGCTTTTTTTTTTCACTAAATAAGCTCGCTCATCTTTTATTTCGGATGTAACCTTTTTGCCTTAATTACAGAGTATCTGTGATCCGGGGTCCTGCGTCGCTGTGGG
The DNA here is from genome assembly GCA_029814645.1 of Fowleria isostigma. Taxonomy (NCBI): domain Eukaryota; kingdom Metazoa; phylum Chordata; class Actinopteri; order Kurtiformes; family Apogonidae; genus Fowleria; species Fowleria isostigma. Next base: position 25,016,125 of record JAPTGZ010000005.1, on the reverse strand, counting down.
CATCTGGGGGCTTTGGCTGGGCACACACACACACACATACATACACACAGATACACACACACACTCACAACGACATGCTTTGATAATTAGCCAAGCAAAATGAACTTTAATGCTTTCTTTTCAAATGCTAGATCTAGCCCATAATTACTGCTGTGTAATTAAAAGTCCCAATCAATCTGTTGGATTGCAGAGTCTCAATGAAAGAACAGGAGAAATTAGACCTTAATCCTCAGAGCACTGTCTCCCGTCGCACTTCTCATGTCCCCTTCACATGTGTTGTTGGTGTTAAAATTTACACACACACTCACACTCACACACTTTTATATATCAGCCTCCAACCCTGAGAAGACAAACCCTATTTTAACCGGGAAAGCTTCTTTTTTTTGTCCTCCTTACCTCCTCCTGCTAAAAATGTATAATATAATATAGACCATTATGTTCTTTAAAAACTCATTACAGGGTTTGAAATGGGAATCTTGGGAAGTCTGTTTAAATATTGCCTCCTCCACATTGTGCAGAGATGGAGGCAAGACACATCGAGGGACGTGGCATGCAATTAAGAGCAGAATGGATTAGTTTCCTTTTTAAAGTTATTGAGACACAATGAAGGGAGAGGCTTTCTCTCTTCCCCCTCTCATCTGTATTGATGGCTCCCCTGTAAGCCCCTCTGCTTGCCCTCTCCCAGTTAATGACAGTTTGCATTTCACACTACAGGAACCAAGGAAAACCCTTTGGCCTTTCCCTGTGAAGAGTGAAGAGATAGACCAGACAGGAGAAAAGAGGTGTGACAGAGCCGTTTGACTTTGTAGGTCGTGGCTGTCGTGGCGTGGAGAGGAATTAGCCCAAGACAAACATGTCAGAACGACTAAAAGGCATTACTTCTCTTCACATGTCGTAATAGCCTATTCTTCTCTGCTCATGCTGTCCTAAAAGTCACAGAATCCCAAAAGTTTGCAGCGAGGCAGAAATTACTTGGCTTACAGTATTTAACAGGCCTGGTGTGCAGATGCTGAGGCTTGTTCAACACAAGTCGGAAAGAAAGAGTGGTGGTGCCGGGCCTGTTGGTGTTCAGACTCAATGTCTGATGCGAAATATTAGACTCGGATTTTCTGTACCTGCATTAATGAGATGACAAAGGTCCTTTATGTATTTATTTGTTTATTTGATGAGGACAGTGTATATTAAAGAACACTCACTACAGTTAAAAAAATGGACTTTGTGTAAATATGCCGGATTTAGGTCCGAGCTATTTTGTATCCGTTGTCTCAAACATTTAAAGACAGACTAAAATATACCAGTGTGATAATATAGTTTATACAACAGATATATACAAGTGTACAACATACAATACATTATTAAAGTACAATATAAAACTACCAAGAAGAATAACCACTGAGATGGATGAAATGCTGATCAGATATCACATGTTTGATTAGATTTTAACCGGTTTTTTTAGCTCTTTTTTAAGTGAGTATGAGTTTTTCCCTTTAAAAATTACACATTTTGAGACAAATCTATGTGTGTGTGTGTGTTTTACCAATTTCCTCACTTACTCCGTACTTTGTTTATGTTACTGTTAAAGCTGTCCCTTGTCTGATGATGCGATACATGTCATGTTCATATTACTTTGTTCTGAATGCAAAGCAGTCTAGAGAAAACAAAATTTGCAAAATCAAGGAACCAAACAGCGTCACGGCAGATTATACTGCTCTCAAACCACTAATGTCATTCTGCATAGCCCTAAAATGCAGAGCTTATGATTAAACACCAAGCATATATTAAATTAAACCATACTCCCCCTTTAAAAGAAGAGGTTAAAGAACTGCATTAATAGTTTCAGGTATAAGAAATGGTATGATAATCAGCCTGGTTTGGAGTCTATCCTGCCACAGTTATGTGCAACGCTAATCCAAACGCAGCTCCTTTCCTGCACCTGAAAGCCTCCTGATCTCGGCTGAATTCTAATGATTGAACTGAAAGGCATCAGCATGCCAAATCACATAATGGAAATTCAGAACAAATGCTATGACCCCCCCTGGCCTTTACTTTCACCGCACCACATCTTATCTGACTCCTTATTCTATCAGTAGAGGTGTAGCACAATAGGGACACAAATCACACATGCTTTATGTGTGGAGAGAATACTGTTGCGCTAATTTACCCTGATATGCAAGACTTAATGTCAGGCAATGAATACACAAATATTGTGTCCATGCATTTTTGTTATCAATAAATTTGTCTTTGTACACCTACAAAACATATGCAATTCTAATAGCAATTTCACAGAATATATATTTTTATTAAACACAATAATTGACTTAAATGATTCCCATGTGTAAAGGTAACATCTATGTTCCATATATGATAGGTATGTACACATAAAATGAAAACATGTACACTCTATGGACACAAGGATTGGGACACATGGAATTCAGGTGTTTTATTGCTAAGAGGGTGTTGGACATCAAAACAACAATGACAAATTTCATAATATAAACATATTGCAATAAATCAATAAATGTTACAAAATGCCTCAGTTTTTAAACATAATTTTACTCAACACTGAGTTATTTTTTTATTATAAATGTTATACCTCTTGATATCTGAAATATTACTCATGTTCTGGCAATACATAATCATTTTAAACCACAAGTCGAAAAAGAAAACTTTTAAACTTACAAGAAATATTGATTTGGCATTTATTTTGAGAGTAATCAACAACAACTGACGAGCATTTTTTTATGATAATATTTCAAATCAACAGGGATGGAAAGTCCCACAAAGCTGTACATGGTGTTTCCCAATATGTATGTTCTCATCATATTTAAAACCATGAAAACTACTGTAAATAGAAACAATGTCATGTATCGACATATACTGTATATTTAGCCCAAACAAAATATTTACATGGACATGCATATATTTTACTGTGGTTATTTCAGATATTATTAGCTCCTGGTATATTAATTGAGAGTGTTTTTTTTTTTAATTGTTTATTTTGGTTTGTACATCATCATTACAGACTGAACAACAATTATACAAACACAGAAATGAAAAAAAGAGTAGAATAGAAGCAAAGGGTTATTTTCTATCTCTCCTTTCCCCCTGAATCACTACTTTCATTACCTTAATTGTGAGCAGCAGAGAAAATTGTCATTATAAGAAAAGAATCAACTACAAAAACATATTCACCCTCTCAACTTAATATTCCTGAATGATTTTATACTGAAGACATTTTTAAACCTAGTCCAGGAAGTGAACCACTTAAGTTCATCATCACTCCCATCCCATAATTTCACACCCACAACCCCAAACCATCTAGATTTCACATTAAGTACATTCAAAAATGTAAAGATGTCTGAAATTATAATTACTCTTTTAATTAATAAAATCTTGAATGGTACTTGGAATAATATTATTTTTTACTTTATAAATCATCTCCAATATTTTAATATATACAATATCCTGCAATTTCGAGGTTCCAAGTTGAATAAATAAATGATTAAATTTTGAGTTTTGTCGAGTTTTGTTGCTCCATGTTAGTGTAACTGTCACTGTGGAGAAAACAACAAAATACTTGCAAATGGTGGACTTAAATTTTGATGAATCACAAAACATTTCTGTAGGTAGAACCCAAATTCATGAGGATGGAGCCCATACTCTGTGTCTCTCACACACACAGACTCACACTCTGGTCCTCCATCACTCCTGCCACCCCTTCATCACAGAAGAGCAGCCTAATCACTCACTCTGTATCCTAACCAAAACAAAATGGTGCCAACCAGTAGCTTTTAGCTGTGTTTACACTCCTAACTCCCCCCACCTCCCCACAGTCCTCTCCCCCTCCCTTCCCCCCGGCGGCTCGTGGCGGCATGGGTGATTAATTTGGGCCGTGCAGACAGGTAAACACAGGCCTATTTACATGGCTTACCCACCACCATATTTATACTCAACAGGACTAAGCTTCAGATAGAATATCCTCAAAGCTCCCATCTGTTTATTTTCTCTAACTGCTCCTTGAGCTCCGTCCTGACACCCGTCCTCTACCTTCTTCTGCCTCCCTCTCTATCTAAGCCTGACTCCCCCCCTCCTCCCCTGACCTGCCTTACTCATAGGTCAAATTCAGGGCGTTTTTTTGTCTTCGCAAAAAAATTTCTCAGTTGGTCATGGATTTTTATTTTTGCTCAATCTGGACTGTTCCATCAAGGCTTTCTTGGCTCATACCAACTGTACTGCAGTGATAAATTACATCTTGCCTGTTGATACCTATATAATATACTTTATTTGCACTCATACATGCACAGACATCAATTTAATGTGGTCTACATGAACTGTAAATGCTATGCTTGGGTCTGTATTCTTCATTAATTCAACTCCTCAGGTCCATCTTTAACCCTATTTCTGAGTAATGACACCAGAAAGGTCATTTTAAGTGCTGGCCCTTTAAATGCAAATCTTCACAGCCCACCCCCTCCAGGTTATTCACGGTGTTGCTCTGTCCAGTTCAGCCACTTGTGCTCTTTAATACAATCAACAATTGAACATTTTAGGAAATCGGCTGGAAGTTTGGACATATTTTCAGTATGGACTACTGCTGCTGACAAACAATTATGTCGTACTTGGAGAAATGTTCATCGGAAGTCTTGACCTTATATGTGCAAAAGTCGTGATGTAACTAGTTATAGATGTATCAAATTAAGAATGAATTGAAACGGGTTGTAGGAATCCACTTGACTTTTGCCAAAATAAAGATAACTCTGTACTGGAGAGTTCACATTCAAACTTAATGAACTATTAGGGTCCAAATACACAAATAAATGAACCAAAGACTAATAAAAGTGGGCTTAGTAAAATATGACCCCTTTTAGACACTTGCTTGTAAGGGTTAAATGTATCACAAAAGTACAGTATATTCACTGTAAACCTAAACTAAATCATGGAGCCTCTTGTATCTTCACCCACCCATACATTCTGTATCGACAGTCGCTCCCCACCCACTCACATAACAGTAACTTTAGCACCAGTTCACTTGTATGTTATCATACAGTAGAGGCGCTCCTTGTCATGCTTCAAATTCCTACAGCTGCTGCAGGCACCTAAACCAGCCCCACCCACCTACCTGAGGTCAACACAGGGAAACCAGGTCAGAGGTAAAATTTAAGAGTCTTATGTGATTCTTCAATCGGAAAAGGCTGCGATGGCCGTGTGAGCCAAAGAGGACAGACCCACATTTATGTTCCATGTTCAGAAGTGCCATTGTACTGTCGATCTTAAAACCTCTTTTACAAAAAGCAGAATCATAATCCTATATTTATTGCAGTTACCAGGATGTTATTTAATATAAAGGTATGAATAGAGAATCCAAAATCATTGTTTACATTGATGCTAAAATTACTGGAAGTAACACAGTGTGCATTTGTATGCCCTGAAACATCCAGAGAAACATATGTAGAGTAGTTTAATGCACTGTGAACTGTTAACTGTGTCACAAAAGAGGAAGAACACCATGAAGTAGTTTCAGTGTTCCAGCCTTGTTGTTTCATTGTTTGTTGTTGAGCATTTTATCGTGTAAAGGTCAGTCAGACTTTGTTTCGTGATGCCACTCACACAAACCTGTTGTATCACCTACTTTTACCATTAAAACACACTGAAAGAGTTTGTTTTTTAATCTAAAGACAGAGTTGGATTAAGTGTTCAGTTTACCTATCAAGTCAGTCTTGTCTTGATGGTCCATAGATATATTGTTATTCTGGCTGGGCTCTTGTTCGAATTATAAGCACATTTACACAGACATTCCACTTTTGCCATCTTAAACTTCAGAAGATTTCTTTCAGATTAACCTTTAAAAACATTAAAAAGTTCTAAATTAGGTTTAATGGCTGAGAGTTAGCAGTAAATATTAGGGGTTTAAAAAAATTTCTTGACGCAAAATTTCTCAGAATTTAAAAAAAAAAAAAAAAAAAAAAGACGAAGACACACAAAATAAAAGTCAAGTCAAAAAAGTTTTAAGAAGGCAAAGGGGCACCGCACACTGAGACTCATGACCTGTGATGTTCCCCCTACTGTAGCATCACTCTCACTTCATGTGAAAATGATGGAAGTCGAGAAAATATTCAACACTAGGTCCACCCTGCACAGCACAATCTGTGCTTATGGATCGTAGTTTTGCATTGGCGTTGACTGCATTACAGACCACTGAGTGTGTGTACACGTCCAGGCAGGCCAAAGCCCACCCCCGCCACTTAATGTCCAGTCACTGTTGTACCTCTACAGCAGTGACTGGGGGGGTTGGCTTTAGAACTTATGATGGTTTAAGTCGCTCGACTGTCTCATCTGTGCAGTAACTACACATGTATGAGCTGGGCTGGAGATACTATGGCCCGTGGCTCGTACCGCTCTCTCTCTCTCTATCTCTCTCTCTCTCTCTCAAAGAGAAGCTCCTCCCACTGCCCACTAAATCAAAGGTTTTCATAACATTATTATTGATGTTTAAGAAATAATTTAAAAAAAGGAACCAGTGAGATTGTTCAATTAAAATGTGTTTTCATTCTTTCTTTATAATATATAGAACAAAACACACCCACACAGTCCCAGTATCCAACTTTTACAGTCAAATTGTTTTTCATCAAATTTGTTTTCTTCATTAAGTGATTTTCTTTAATCTTCATTTTATATCATGAGTATTTCATATCATGAGCCCTGTATTGTATTTCGTATTGTTTTGTGAGATGAATATTTCATTACACCCCTACTAGATATAGAATAATATGCATTTATAACATTTATCACTTGTTAACATGAGGCTATGCAGGCATCTCCTTCCTTCCTCCTGACATTGTAAATGTGCTTCATTAGCTTGTCAGATCAACAGGTGCAGGCTGTACAGGTAATCTCCAGTCTCCATGTCTTTTTTCTCTTTTATCTTAAGTGGATTGTTAGTGATGAAGACAGCAGCAGGATGAGGTAGGCTAATAGAAAATCCACTGATACAGTCCATGCAAGTGGCATTAAATACATGGATGCATGCAAAATCTTACTTATAAAAACTGTGCATGTGTAATCGTCATAATTTAATTACTGACCCGTAGAATCTTAGTCTGCAATCCGTTCTTCAAAGATTTACTGTAAGTGGAATGCTGCAAACATATCATACAAATGTTTTTTTCTCCATGTGAATCCCATCATGCCTTTGGGTAGGGATAATTACTTATCAACACTAGAGTTCCTTAAAGGGGTGTCCAAGAGTACACAGGCTGTCTGTTTGTCTGGGGATTTTTATTCCACCACCTCGTGGAGATGATTTGTCTATTATCTCCGGTGGATTTGTTCCTCTCTTCATCTGCAGCGCATTACTGCAGTCATAAAGCTGCAAGGTCAGGGGAAAGGCAGGCAGAAAGGATGGGAGGGAGGGGGAAAGTTCTCGCCTCTTTAGACTCGCCTTCAGTGTAGCTTTAAACAGTAGATGTAAGATACAATAACTTATCAAACACTCACCCTGGAGTGATAAAACAGTGATGCTGGACAGGGTTAAATAGCCTGTATCATCTTTATCATAGTAACTACGGCTGAGACGGACATTATTCTGCATCTCAGCTTCATAGACGCAGTGAAGAGACAGAGATTTGACAGGCATGAGGCAACAAAAAATCTTTAAGACGTGCAGTGTGTCAATTCCTCCAAACTTGAACAGAGCCTAAAAAATCACATTTACCTTTTAGCTTCCAATATTAGTAGTACTTATTACACGTAATTTTGAGCATAATAGTTATTTAAATTATGTTTGAACTTACACTTATTTGCTGAGAATTTCTAGATTTTAATCTAACTTTAAACTCATAACAGAGCTTAAGTTTTTTTGTTTGTTTGTTTGTTTGGTTGGTTGGTTTTTATTGTTTTATTTAATCAAGCAACAGATTAAGAACACATTCTTACCAGTATTATAAGGCTGCACCAGCTGAATCAGTTCTTACTTTAACTTAATGTGATGCAAATTTGTTTTGGGGGCAAAAACAGCAAAGAATGTCAGTGCAAAGACATGAAAACATGTATACTTGTGTTGAGGGGTCTGAACAGATGCAAAACCATTTTCACACAAATTCAGAATATTTGAACTTGAAAGAATAATTTGCTTGAATCAGCTTTGTCAATCAGATTTCCATGACTCATAAATGGAGTTCAGTTGCAGAGTGGTATCTCTGCCATTACTTTGCCTATTTCTCATAGTTTCCAGGACCATGCAGAGCAACATGGGGATCATCATCGACATAGCCAACTACTTTACTTAAAATATTACAGCGTTGTTCGTCTCACATAATAGTACATAACAAACAGCATAAGAAATTAAGCTTATAAAACAAGCATAATTCAACAGTTGTGACACAATTAAAAACGAGAGAGAAAGAGAAAGAGAGAGAAGTGTAAAATGATGTATGATCTAAAAATATGCATTTGTCACTTGATTCTACTAATAGTTATACTTTACTATCAATGACTAGCATTACAAACTGGACCATTAGCTAACATTGGCTGTTAAGTGTGAACATTCAAGTCTTTCAAAATACTCCTAAATACTCTTTGACAGTACTTTCAGGAGTAAAAGACAGCGAATGTTTGTTTTTATCAGATGTAGGTTAATGTTTCAGTAGCATAGCAGTGGACTTGGAAAGGTGAGATAATTTGGATAAAAAGAAGTGAACAGTACTGGCTGTTTTGCCTTTGAACAGGTTCACTGTGATAGATTTCCCCATTTACTCCCTATAAAAGTATACAAACTAACATCAACATATCATGGCAATATATTGTAAAGCTAGCAATACAGGTAACTGGACCAAAATTGACATAGCCATAGTGTTAGCAAACAAAAATACAGGGTTTGACAACTTCCTAATTAACAGCTGCTAATATGTAACTGTTGGCTTGTGTAAAATATCAGTATGTTCTTTGTAACTAACCGTTTCCAATAAATGGGATTTGCCATATATCTAGTTGACAGCTATGTCTTAGTTTTTCCCCAACAGTAGACTGAAAATGAATTTTTTAAAGTAATCATAAATCTCTGTTTTTATTTAGCTTTTGCTGTTTTATCTACCTCTAAAGGGTTTAAAAGTAGTCTGGTATTAGAGAAACAGTGGAGAAAATGCTCCAGTAAGAACAGTGTCTTTCACAAATTGGCCACAGGAAGTATAAACATAATTTTATTTGAAGTCTCTGTGCTCCAACCAAACATTTCTTAAATATATTTAATGTATATGTTAGTGTAGACTTGGCCCTCTTAAGAGCGAGCTTACATAAAACTGGAACAACAGGCCACTGGTTGTAATGATTAAATGATGTTTTGAGTTTTCCTAATCCTTGTATATGTTAACATATTTTACCAATTGAATTCATGATCTGTTCTTCAATAAGGCATGAAAGTCTTAAAATATCACAGCATGCCATCCAGTGCATGCTGAGATGTCTGGACTAAAATGATAGTGACTGGGCCTTGGTGTCTGGATAATACCAAAAGAATTCTGGGAAATGTAGGAGGCTGCAAATACAAAGAAAAAATAGACAAGTAGACTGAGGAACAAGGAAATGTCTCAAAGTAAAAATGGAGATTATAAACCTCAAAGCCCAATAACGCAGAACAATAAGTAGAGGCAGATAGTTTTTGTTCATAATCACCATACAAAATACAATCCACAAGCATCCACTTCTCAGAAGCCACAGTGTGAGTCCCTGCAGAAGGAGCTGAAGGTAGTTGAGGGTCACCTATTCTATTCTACATGCAGACACAGTGCAGTTAATACCATACTTCACAGCCCAGCCTTAATCAACTGCTGCACTGACAATGTAATTATGGAAGTGTCCAGGCACCGCAGCCAGCCGGGGAATTCTAATTATTTACAAGGCTAAGGAGGAGAGCCAACAGTTCATCTAAAAAAACCATGACCAGTCCTCTCTACACATCCAAAATCATCTCCAACAGAAGGCTGGATGGAATAATTAATGAAATTAACACGGAAACAGATAGCAAATAGAATATTTTTTTAACAAATAAAGACAAGGAATGTTGTGTAACTCAGTTTACTTTAGTGTGGTGTTGTTTTTGGGAGCCTATTTTAGTTTTAGTCTAGTCTTTGTGTCAAACTCTCATTTCAGTCTATTAGTTTTAGTCAGTTTTTTTTATCTAGTCAAGTTTTGGTTGATTCAAACTGAGCGCTTTAGTCATATTTAAGTCAGAATAACACATGACTGTTTTTGTCTTGTTTTGGTCGATGAAAACTGATGACATTTTAGTCGTGTTTAAGTCAGTGAAAATTGTATTTTAGTCTCTTTTTAGTCATGCAGTTCTATTTAATCTGGTCAATATAGTCTAGACTAAACCAACATTTTCTTTTAGTTAAACCCATTTTAGTTCAAACACGGTTATCTGATCATTCTTATGGACTCAGGAATATAATACATGCTGTCAATTTCCATATTTGTGTGAATATTCATGAAGGCAAGTTCAGTGAGTCTTTGGTTGGTCACTGTAATGTACAAATAGCCTATGTCTTGACTGGCCTAAATGGGGTGGGGGGCTCTTCTGTCATGCTCGGTTCTGCAGCACTGTACCCTGTGGACCCAGACTGGGAGCAGGGCTTTTTGGACCCTTGATGTTTGGAGCATGAGATGGAAGGCAAGCTGTCCAGACTTCAGGTGTGAACCTGAGGAGGTGAACTGCCTGGGTGCGAAATATCTGGCAAATCGTAAGTAGTAACACAACTAAAATTTATGACATAAGATCATCTCGTCTCGTAACAAAAATGAGACATTTTATCACAGTTTTTGTTTTTTAAACTACTTTTAGTCTCATTTTATTCTTCATCAATATTGCATTATATATTTATAGTTATCATCACATGACCACCATTTTCATTATGTCTTGTCTAATTTTTGTCACGTAATAAAGGTTTGTTGACAATGCTATTTTGGGGTAATTTTCATTGACGAAAGCAACACTACTTCAGTGAGACTGAGAAGTTGAATTTAACTCTCACCTCAGTTAACAGGTTGGGTTCTGGGGTCTCTGTTGTCTGTGTGAAATTTATATCTTCAAGTTGTCTTTCCATGTTGATTCAAAGGAGTATTTCAGACTTGAGCGCTTTACAACATCTGTTGTTGTTAGACAAGAATCATGAACTTATTCGCCATCTTGTGCTATAAGCAACCAGACACAGCTGTAAAACATAGGTTACAGAGCAGGCAATGTTTGGCCTGTTAAACCTTCACATAACACAGTAAGAATAAGTGTTTATGATTGTCTTCTGAATAAAATGATCACACAAAAACTCCATCTCTCAATTTAGACCAATGGCAGGTTGCTGTGTTCTGTGGTATTTAAACACTGGACAAATTCTGGGTCATTAACATGATAATATTACATGTTTATCCATTTCGCTGTAATCTGAGTTTCCAGCAGGTTTCACACTCAGCAGGGAGGGAAACGGAAATGTTTAGGGTTTGGAATCGCAAGAGTGAGGAGAAGATGACGGGATAAGACAAATCCCAACTCACCCCCCATGTGCGTAGTGTAGGAGTCCTATGGGAAAGAAATGCCGATTGCTGATGTCGATCCGAGGATGCTTTTACAACTGTGATAAGCTCTAACTGTTAACGTCGTGGTGTCTTCATCAATCAGCAATCAATCTGGAAAATTTGTGAGTTTCACGGATGTAGTTTAGACTTTACATGTAATCATTCAGCATAAAACGGTATGTCCATTGGTTTAATTTGCAGATCAAACAAACAAAACATAACTACTGCGTCTACTTTAATACCTGGTACTAGGCTGCATAATATTGGAAAAACTGACAATGCAATTTTTTTTAACCTTGGGAAATATATGTTGTAATGTAAAAAAAAAAATCCTCAGGAGGATACTGTGTGGTGCTGATGTAAATGGTCAAACTAATTAGTTATGTTACCTCCATTTGTGGCAACAGGTGCAAAACACTGTCAGCACAGACCGTATGTTTCAGTATCATCCTAACTGGAGCCAAAATAATTCCAGATAAGTGATGTTGCTTTTTTTTTTTTTTTTTTTTTGACACCAAATCTTTGTTTTCGCTGATGTTTTTCTAGTTCACTGCTAATTTTTCAATGTTACTAGCGACTCACTCCATGTGCAAGGGCATGGTATGCTTTGGCAAACTGATTAAAAACAATTGTGATTGGTGGATCGCTGTGCAGTGTGTGTCAGGTACCCTTCAAATTAGATGAGAACATGTTGAGTCATTTGTCTCCTACATGACAAGACCTGCGATGTGACCTTTGCACACATGTACGTCAATGACAATGCTCAGACAATACATTGGGCAGCTCTACCTGGTACCAAATTATTAAAATACTCTAAACTGTACATGCTGTATCTTGTGTTTTGGGTCTACAGTACTGTTTGACTGATTATTCTCACATTAAACATACTGTAGGTGTGTCCCTTGTAATTTTTCTGCCATTTTACATCATTTATTCACATGATGTACAGTATATTCAAGCAAAGGCAACAACAATAAATTCCAGCATGTATTGGAAGGCCTGTTTAAGCAAACAACAGGTTGTCAAAACTCAAACAAACATTATGTGAGTTAATGTTCTTAGAGAAAAATGCCACCGTGTTAATCTTTCACCGGTATGATTTAGATCACAAGAAAAAATATGCAAACTGTAGGTGTGGCAGGTAACCAAGACGCTTCCAGCAGCACCTCTGCAGAAAGCAACAAACTCAAACACTCTGAGCTTGTAGACTTTATCCCCTCCACTTCACACGGCAACTGGAAGAGAGGCAGAGCAGCATCTGTCTTATCAGAGTGTGTGTATGCTTGTGTACAGTAAAAGCCTAATCTAATCACCACACACTCACTGGTTCCTCCAGGTGTATTACTGTACCAGGAGTGTAATGCAGAGAGAAGGAGAGCAGCAGAGATAAGTTATATTGATCTGATGCTGCGATTGTCACTGTTGCCTGCATTGAATAGCTAATCTCTTTTCTCACGGGTCAGAGGGAAGAAAGGCAACAGGGGCTGCAGGTTTAACCATAGCCAATCGACAAATTGTTTCAAATGATTGGTGATTAAACAGCATCCAGTAGGGTCAGATGGGGAGCTGTATCTTACAGCTGTGTTTGGGGTCAAAATAAAGGAGATGGTGGGGATAATAGTGATGTTTTTGAGTGTTTTGGTGTGTGAACTAGGGCACTGCCATTTTTTTTAAACCCTGCAATAGATATTGTGATATGATAAAATACTCAACAGGATATAATGACTGTGTGGTGCCGACGTAAATAATCAAAAAAATTAGATGTGTTATGTCTTGCGGCAACAATTGCAAGGCGATATTGACACAGAACACGTTGTCCTTCTTGTAGCCTAAATAATTCCAGATAGCTGATGTTGCTTTTCTTTTTGGCACCAAAGTCTTCATTTTTGGTGATTTTCTTTTGTTGCTCATTTTACAATGTTGATACCAGCCACTCACTCCAACCTGATTCAGAATGAATGTGATTGGTGGTGCCCTCGAAATTAGATGAGGACACGTTGAGTTAATTTTCCTCTTACATTACAGGACCTGTGATGTGACTATTGCGCACATGTACATTGCAATGAGGATGCTCAAATAATATATTGTGCAGCTCTAATGTAAACACATTAAAATGCTGTTTATTGTCGCCTTGAAACACAATGTAGTGATCTGTATTTACAGTGTAAAAACTGTGTTAGTCCGAGTATATATGTTTTCAGATCTTCAGCTTCAACTACATTTGTTCATAAATATAAGCAGCTCTCTGGAATCTAAAGGCCTTTTCACTCCTAAAAATTAAAACAAACATTCCACCTTTTATTAAACTGTAAATTGTTGATCCTGATAGTTTTTGTATTATATTACAGTTTTGTGAAAGCATTAAATCTTTAAATATCCTTCTTGTGTCTAGATTTGACATTTATTTTTGAGCAAAAGGAGAAGAACACATACAGATATATTTAATTATTTCTCTGTTGTTCATTTGAGTTTCTTCTTTTGTTTAATAGCCCATAATAGTCTGTATAATAATATCAGTACCAGTATCAGATCTGAATGTCCAAACCATCCAAAGTGTATGATCACTGGAGTCACACCCTGTGATTTAGTTCAATCCAAACTGAGACTACCTCTGCAAACCCAACTAAAGTTTGGAATTTTTTTTCCAGAAATGTTGCTTCCCATCAAAACTGAAAACCTCAAAATAAAACTAGATGTGCTGAGTGTGAAAGCGACCAAAAAAATGTTTTGATTGACTTTATTATTTGACTTTATTATTTGACTTTATCATTACTTTCCTTCTTTGTTAATTTTCTTAGTATTACATATCAATCAGGTAAACTAGTACATTTACTGATCATACTGTGTGTTTTATGTGCTCATCTGGATACTACTTCTTGATAGTAGTGTTGTCAAATGATACAAATTTTTAATCAGATTAATCACAGGGTTGCTGTGAATTAATTTCAATTAATAACGACTAAATATCATTCATTTTTTATCTATATTAATCACATTTTATTTTGCATGAGCAAACAGACTTAAGAAAAAAGGAAATGTAGATGCACTTAACATGCTTATTGAACACCTTTAACAGTTTCAACAAAACAACTTTAAACAAAACAACTTTAAACAAAACAACTTGAAATAACTGGTAAATTGTTTTTTTTGTACAGCCAATGTGCTGTTTAGTGTCGTCTTCCTCAGTCGGTTCTGCTGCCTGTCACTTCTGGATCAACTGCCCATTTGTTCAAGAGCAACGCTAACTCTACTTGGACAAACTGCCCCAAATGTGTTGTAGACCTTCAGAGTCATCCTGCCCTGCGGATGGGTTAATGGCACTCATAGTTTTATTCAGATTAATTATAATGATGGATTAATCATCATTAATGCGTTAATTTTGACAGCCTTGATAGATTACATTACTGTTCACGTCCTTCACCTCTAGTAGAAACTATGACAATAATGATGTTTATACTTTGATTCCATGTTCTTTGAATTGTTTAACAAAATATTTCTTTTCCTTTTCTGTGAGTATTTAACCTTGACAGATGCTGCTCACTCTGTGGTAAAAAGTGAACCCAAAATTTACTGCTGGCATCAGATTTCATGGCAGGATCTAACGGTTAAATCTGGTTTCTGTTATTGCAAAAAAAAAAAAAAAAAGTTTCATTAGTGGTGTTTGATTTGTTGTTTTGATAATACAACCAAATTTGTGTAGTGAAATTTTTCCCAAAATAATTTTCTTAGTATTTTACATTTTGAACATGAGTTATCTGAGACATCTTTATATCTCGGTGTTTATTTAGTGTTTCACTGTAAAAACCATCATTACTTTCCTTCTTTGTTAATCATCTCACAACCCCTTAGATGGAGGTTGCAACCCCCCTGGGACTTCCCAGACTGCATGCTGTGGTTTATGAAGTTTCTGAAAACATCTTTAACATCAGTAACATTGAAACTGAGAACCAGCCTGGCCCACTCCCCTTCCTCCCCTCAGTGTAAAACCAGAGGCTCAAGGTTAAAATCAGCTATGATATTTCACTTTCTTCTGTTAATTCAACTGTCAAAATGAAATAAACTAAACTAAACTCTTAACTCATACATTTCATTCATATTGACATACTAGAGATCAATTTTTGCAATTAAACATTTGGAATAAAACTCTCTAGCCTGTCTGTAACGGGGGTACCATCCTTCTTCATCTCTTCTCCATCGCCCACTCATTGTACATACACCTCTTCTTCTCCCATGTCTCCACCTGAATGGGAAAGGAGGGATTGATGCAGCGAACACGCCACAGTAGTTTCCATTTACCAAGACCAAACATCAGCAGGCATATCTCTGACACCAAAGGGTCTGCCTCGGTGCCCTCTCTCTCTCTCTCTCTCTCTCTCTCTCTCTCTCTCTCTCTCTTATT
>JAPTGZ010000005.1:24982108-24996662 GCA_029814645.1 Fowleria isostigma | reverse complement strand
ACCAGATGGCATCCAACCCGTGGGACGCCCTCATGTGCACTTTATTGATCCGATCTGTCAATCCTTTTTTTTTTTTCATACTTTTTTATTTTATTTATTTATTTTTTCATATAAAGTTTAAAAACTAAATAAAATAAAATTTTAATAATGATACCTTTTCACTGGTTTTTCTGGAAGTTTACTAAAATAGGACAATTGTAGCCACTGGAAAAAGAACCAACACACTGGAAAAACAAAATGTTCCCCAATAACATATATATCGGTTGTCCCTAGTAGCGTCCAAGGGGGAAAGAGTTAACACAACATGTTTTTCTTAATTATTTTATTTTTTATTTTATGGTTTTAGGTTGTTCATCAGCCTTTCTTGTGAACTCAAGAGGGAGGTGATTACATTGCTACAACTACTTGACAAAACACGTCTGTAAATCAACAATTTATCCACTAAATACAACAAATATTGCTCAAACTAATGATGTGATGACATTTTATGTTAAGAGGTCAACCTCACTGTGGCACAATAATGTCCTGCATACATTTTTTTAACATTACTCTGGATATTATTTATTCATTTAACCTGTAGGCGTGTGCTGTGTTCACTTTCTGTCTTTGGATATCTTCTATTTTGGTCCAACATAAAGTTATTGGTGATGAAAGTTGTCATTCTTCCATGTAATGGAGCTGTTAAGCAACTGCCTGTTTCCTGTTGAAAAAATAAATAAATAAAAAAGAAATCAACTGGAATCAATCATTGGTGCAATAGATGTTAATATAGTGAAAACATACCTTTAGTATATTTTATTAAATTAGATTCATTCTCCATGTTCATGTGAGTGTGGATAAACATTTATGTGAACTATCAGTGGACAGTGTGTAAAGCCATACATCTATTTGAAATAATTCTAGTTTGTAAATGTTGACTAGACTTGTTTTTCTTAGTTTTACATCACTAATGCAATGTTGGATATACTTTATTAATATATACTATCTAATATTTACTTTGATCCCTTATGCAATTTCCTCTTTAACAAATAGCAAAAAGATATATTTTCTTAGGACCAGCAAAGAATCTGTATATTATAGCTCCATTAAACATGGACCTGTGTGTCTATTTTGAGGGCATTTTTCTGATATTTTTACATCTTATAACAACGATAAAGGCCTCAGCTCATGCAAACCAAGCTGTCAGCAGTTTATAGAAATGAACAAAACCTATAGTCCTATAAGCTCAGTAAAATTGCTGCCAATTTGAAATATTTCCTCCTCAGCATTGAGCGTACAGTATGAAGTGATATAAAAGAAACTGGTGTGTTTCCCATTTCTCTGAAATAGTCTGTCTTCTCACTTTTCTTTGCATGTTCCTTTGATTCCACATATTCAGACGCTGAGTGTCAGATCAAACCTTCAGACATCCATCACCAAACCCTCAGAAGAAAGGAAGAAATGTCAAAATTCAAAACCGTCATCACAACATGCTTCACTGTTGTCGCTCCTACAGACAAATACAACAAATTCTGAGTTTCCGTTTAGGATTTCTGACTGACTACACAATCATCAAGGGCTATGGGCGTATGACTGCGTATCATAAAAAGGAAGAGAAAAGGGGGTAAAAAGAGGAAAAACACGGGCCTGTTTATCTTTCTCACCGCTGTTGGCATCCCGAGGAGAGTGTCTGGCTCTGGGTAGATACCAACGGGACGACACAAAGGCGAGATAAAGCGTTAAGACATTTTTTACTCATCAAATTTAATAAGCCTCATCTCAGACACACAGGTATTCAGCGCGACGCTTTCACTGAAAAGGTAAACACATCCATTTTGTAAGCTCTTGCAGAAATCCAAAAAAACCAAACCTCAAACCAGCGGCTGACATGCATTCTAAACGTGTCAGGGTGACAATAAGATACACTATGAATAATAGAATAAACAGATACATATTTCCCCTATACCCCTCTCTCTCCCCTTCTGTGGCTGACACCTTGGCAGCGTGATAAAACCCCCATCAGAAACACTTTACTTTTCGTACTCCGCCCATCCTTCCTTCTCGTCGTCGGCAGCAGAAGGGCTTACCTGTGCCCTGCTCGACTGACACCTAGCATTCGAAACAGCTCGCAGGATTTAATCAGTCGTCATTATGGTTGAGGAGAAAGGGGCTTCGGCACAATGCTGACACAAAGACAGTCTAAGGGGATCTTTGTGCTGTAAATGTGCTTCTCACAGTGGCTGTGTGACAGCTGACGGTGAGTCTCTGAAACACTGATCCACTGTTTCCTTGTAGAGACATCAGGGTGAATACAGAGGTGCCATGGCGTGCGCTGAAAGCTCCCTCAAAGACCTGAATGCTGCACAACACCTGCATGGCTGCTGTGGCGGATTAGGGTGTCAACACACACAATGGCTGTGGGAACTCAATGCCTTTTGACTCAACACCCCCCCCCCAGCAAACGCTCTCTGACGTCCCCCCTTTGTCAAACACTCTATTTTATTTATCACCACAACAGCTCAATGGGGAATTAAGGAGGAATAAAATGGTGACAGGTTATTGAAAAATATTTATACACTTTAAAAATAAACATTTTTCAGTTAAGTTAATTTCAGTCAGGGATTATCCTCAAAAGGTGACAGAGGTTGTTGTTTCCTGCATTTTGGGGACTTCGGTGACATCTGCCTCCGGTGCAGCCTCCAGCTTGCACAGCGCAAGATGGCGGAAAAATGCACCGAGGAGGAAGAGGAAGTTCATTCCAGTGCAACAGATGGAGCCAAGGGGTGGGTGTGGAGGAGAGTGGAGAAGGATAAGGGAAGGCCGGTGAGTCTTCGGCAGAAGAATTTGGCACGACTGCAAAGAGTGTCACAGCCTGGCAATGCCACAAAGAGCCCAGGCCCTCGATCCAGCTCGGCTCCACACCTCTCTGGCAGACATGCCATCACAGGCTTTGTTCGCAAGGGTCTGTGCACTACTGGGAAGCCTGGAGAAAATAGGAGAGTGAGGTGCACCTGATGTAACGTGTATTGACGAACACCTGGGCCATTATGCTGTTTTATTGGCTGGGTTGTGTGCTGCTTCATATAGGCAACTGTGTGCAGCTTTCTCTTCACCTTTGGTACTGAGCAGTCATTGCTGTATTGTGTTGCATGTTTTAGAAATTACCTGGGTCAAAATGTAACCATGACATGTTTTAGAAATTTACTGGGGTCAAAATGTAGCCATGGGATACAGTCTGCTACCCTTTTCATTCATTTCATTTATTGTTTATTTTGAGCTCATGCACTCCATGTACAATACTTATTATATACATTTCATTATATGTACACAGATATATATAGAGAATTTTACACAATCCTCTCTCTCTATATATATAGTGATTACAGCTGATTCTCTATGCTGTAAACACTATATTAGAGCATGACTTGAACACTGGACTGCAGCAGCAGTGTGTAGTGGGTTCTCTCACATGTCACAATTTCCTTGATGGTTTCTAAATATGAGCTACAATACAGTTTTGTAATGCTTCCTTATCTGCACTTACAGAAATTTTCTTAATACAAAGCTATTAGCTCAGGAACAAGTTACACTGATGTCTGATAAACCCATTTCACACTTAATATACACAAGATGAGTTGAAACTTGCATGTGCTCGCATTGCGCTAAACTGCAACATTCTGAAAAGTTGCCAGTTTACACCAATACGTCTAGACATGACAATGTATCAGTAAGAGTGACTCCGTACTTCTATTGTACTGGCTCTGTTTTGTATTAAGAAATGTTTTGCATCTTAACATATGAATGTTGAACTGATAGTGAGCTAGTTTCATTTCTAGAACTGATTAAGGGGCAGACTGAATTACTTGTGATACCATCAGCCCACTTGAGTTGAGCAGTGACTGTCCAGTTCACACCGCTGCACCTCCAATGATTCATCTTGGTGTGAATTTTTGGTCTGAACTGGGTTTTTAAAGTTTATCTTTCCAACAGCTCTGACCACATCAGGTGTTTGGTGGAGTTTAACCCATTATGTTCAAGTCTGAGGTGCTTCAGTTGTTGCCATCTTCAAGTCTTATAAAGTAGTAAAACCTGCTATGTTTCAGCTGCTCTCTTCCCTCCAAAAACCATAAATGATGCAGACATGACATTAGCACCCCGTACACACCTTTTAGCTCCATATACTCACTCATGCACAGACAGACTTCACATGGTCCATAATCTTCACTGGCGTATTAGGAAAATAGAGAAAACATAAGTGAAAACCACCCTAAGAGCCCTCTAAACATTCACAGACCCTGGATAAATAAATAACTGCAGACTAACTCGACTCACCCTCCATATTTTATCCTAGTCAGAGTAAATCTCTTTAACACTGCTGTTGCCTTCCTTCCTCTGCTGCCCTTCAGTGACAGCGTTAGCAGAGTAACAGTAATGCAGTAATGGTATCAGAGAATGAGGCCCTAAGCGCTGGGCTTTGACGGCCTGCCTGCCGATGATGGATGTCTTCAGAAACTAAACTACTCTGTGCTCTGCAGCCCAGAGCACTGCTGTTGCGTGTTGGGAACTCCTCTGTAATGCTACAATGGATATTTGAGAATGGATGTGTGTATTTGCGTGTGTGTTTGAGAACATGAGCGTAGATGACTTAAAAGTGTTTGCATGTGCTCTGCAGTTTTCTGAGCACATGTGCTCAGACTTGGTGTGTGTGTGTCCTGCTTCAATGAACTTGGGAGAGTCGAAGGCTCTTAGCATGGAATGTGAGGGATGTTATATAAACACATTACCGACAGTACCAACGTACAGCCATACACACTGCTGGCGCCAGCCCACACTGCATTAGTTGACATTTTATACAAAAATGGTGAAAATGGAGCGTCTGAGGGACCGGCGGCAAGTTTTCTGGTTCTCACCAGACGCTGTTTGGGTTGACGTTGTTCTCTTTTTAGCCCCCTTTGATTGCTGACTCTGCCTCCCAATGGGACTGTCACGAGGTGCTGCGGTCATTCAGCCTGCTTATATGACCTGACAATTTAAATAGGAAGTCTAAAGGATTTAGTAATTCACATCAAGTACAAGAATGGGAAATTAGTCAGAGCCCTAAATGTGATCTGGTTACATGAGCAAAAAGACTTGCCGTGTGCAAAACACACATATTTCAGCACAAAAAAGCATTTCCTTTACATTTAGAAAATGCACCAATAATGGTAAACAAATGCAGAAAAATGTGCACACTCACAGTCAAACATACACGTGTTCTCCTGTGCACACCGAAATGAACACACCGACTTTGAAAAAGCAATTAATTCCAGATAGCATGGACATGAAAGGCAGCGGGATGCTGTGAACATTAAAAGGCACAGAAGCCTGAGCGTTGCTTTCCTCCGTGTCTTTAAGGCTTTCTCAATCCTGGCCCTTCTAAATAGGATTCAATAATGTCCAGGTTGCTTGTTTTTAACTTCAAAGATTTCCTACCAAACGGCTTAAGTCCAACAGAGCGGGAAAGAGAAGGAAAACACAGACAACTCATTAAATGTCAATGTTCACTTTATTACATTGTACTCTGCTTTCCTGTGCCACCAAAGTGCTTTCACTCATGGCCTGGGAAGGCAAGTTCAAAACCTCCAAATGTTGCTGGTATTTTTTTTATTTTTTTATTGCAGGACAAATAGCCAGTGGAGAGTGTGCATGGGCTGACAGGACCTTTGAAATTTTTACCTCTAAACTGGCAGATTTGAAGAGGTGCTTCACATGCACTACACTTAATTGTTATGTTGAAACCACTTCTATAGAGAAAAAAACTGTGAATTTTGCAAATGTCAGATCAAGTTTTATTCAACACGCAATAATTTTAAAGGATGGCAAAGAGTAAGAAAAGTCCAAGGCACTGTTTGCCATCCTTTTGAATCCCTTTTTCTAAAGAGCGCCTCAAACAAACACCTTTTTGGGTTCTAGAAGCATTCCTTCCTATGATTTTGTGAACTGAATAATTTTAGCATGAATAAACATTTTGATATCTGTTGCTGTGGATGTCTGTCACATTCTACTTAATTACCCCACAAAAGTATTTAAATCGTAGATGCTCACTAAATTTCTACCATTATCTATGAAACCCAGAACGATGTCCTAATATTTCTCAAATGTTAATTTTTCACGTCACCACCTAAGCTGCTTTTTTGAGCATCTGCACATACTGTAGTTCACTATCACAGATCTGGATAGTTGGACACACATTAAACACAAAATTTTCTACAGTGTAATGGAAAATGCAGAAAAAAGTGTTTGGTTGTAACATTGATAAAGTCACTGATCTTGAGACTTTTACACATTTACTTCAAAGCGATGGGATCTAACTACACGTCACACAGGCATCCGAAAATGGAATGTAAAATGTGCCTGGGTGTGGCTAAAATCAGCCTCTGGTCAGTGGTGACATAAAAATGTACAACAGTGTGTTTCCACATACAGGTTCATCAAGGTATAAAATTAATGTATTTTTTGAAGTTCTAAACATCTAAGTTTGACAACCTTAATTGCTTAAGTTGTATTTTGGTTGCTTGGATAGCAGTTTGAATTCCAACTACCTGCAAAAGTGCAGATTGAATGTACTATATACTTATTTTTAGATTGTTGAATTTGCATCATTTAGTCAAAGTTTTGTCTTTCTCGTTGATATTAACTCTTTAAGTACCCCACCAAGAAAACCTGATAAAAAAAAAAATGTTTTGTTTGCATTTCTTATGCCCTTGAGTGAATAATTTCTACATTTTTTTTTTTTTACCGTGATATCAATTAATATCAACTTGGAAAGCGTCAAACATGACTTACTAAGTTAATTCTTTCCATATATTCATAATATACTACCACTAAATGTTTGATATTTGCAGCAATAGATGAACAAAAGTTTTGATTTTATAACAAATAATCCATTATTTTATATCAGCTTCATTTTTCTACTCGGACCATAAAGCAACAAAACAAGCCATTTGTTTGAGCATGTTTAAAAAAAAGAATAAAAATTGCATTTCCCATTTAAGTGTTTTTGTGGTATCAAATAATATGATTACGGTATGTTCAGAAAGGCCACTTATACTATGATATGCCAAAAAAGTATTCATATCTTTCTTATTTTCACCAAAAACTGTCCTGATGTTTTTCGTGGTTTTCATCTTTCTTGGCTCAATTAGGTTCAGATAAGTTAGGTACTTTATTGAAATATAGTGACTCAAAATGTGATTAAACATATACTCGGTCAAAAAGTTAGAGTTAAACATGCACAACATGTACTTAGACTATACTTGGCCCCTTTAGTACCTCACTGTCAGTCATAGGCTTTTTAGTAAACGCACTGCAAAGGCAAAAAAAAGAATCTAGACGGCAAGATTCAGAAAAAAAAAAAAGAAATTGTGTTACAGGTGATCAAGAGAAAAAGAAAAAAAGATAAACAGAGAGCAGTGGCAAACCTGAATTTAGCTCTTAAACAGGTCACCTCTCCTCCACTTCTTCTTCCACTGTCTCCATGCCTCCCATGTCCGTTAACCCCCTCGTCAAGAAACAAATGTTTCATCACCGGGGGACGCGCACACGGGGATGTTTAACCAGGCAAATGGAGTGCCTCCTCCTTCTCCTGGGCTGCCACCAAACCGCTGGCTGGGAGAGCGGCCAGGAAGACAGGCAAGAAAGCCAGTTTGAATGTCAGCTGGCTGAGCTCCGGCTGCAGCAACGCCATCTCCCAACACTGAAAAAACACACACAGGCACACATACATACACACACACACACATCCAGGCACCCGGCATGCAAGTTCACGCAGCGCTATACATACAAGCAAACATGCACACATATTCACCCCGACACACTGTTCATGCTCTGAATCAGAGACGACGACACTAACGCACACAGTGAAACACACACTTAAACACATGCACAACCCCAGTCCCCTGGCAGCGCGTCTTTCCACAGCGCAGGCCTGTGATACTGAGGCTGAAGGAATTTGCTGTGGATTACTTCTGGACTGAGGCGGGCAGCTTTGGCAAGGAGCGGCCAGGCCACTTTGAGGATTTACCCGGCAGCAGCAGCCACTGCCTCCCAAAAGCCCCGGGAGCCGCCCCGACACCGGCAACACACACTCACACCAACGTTTAACACAGAAACAATCTCATCAAGTAGTCAGGGATAAGATACTGTGAGAGCCACTGGGACCGAGGGCATCAGAGAGGGAGAATTTACAGATTTGGATACGTAAAGCGAAATATTTAGTCATATTTAATAGAGATTAGCTGAGGAAAATGATAAAACAACTTCTTTAAAACCGGCTGGTGCTGATTTTGTCTCTGTTAGTGGCGGCTCAAGTCAGACAGGACGAGAAAGGTAGGACAAAGAGCAGAGAAAGAGGCAGAAATGACCTGTCCTTTAGAGAAGTGCTGTAATTATCCAGGGAATGTCAACATTTCCTTTTCTCTGCCACTCCCTAACAAAGCTCAGCACTGGTCATCTCAGGAAGCTGTTGTATATATGTGTGTGTGTGTGAGAGAGAGACTGAAAAAAAAAAAAAAGACAAAAAAAATGCGTGTTTCTTCCTCTGTTCACCTCTTGAACTTTAGAAAAAAAAACATATTATCCTACACTTGGACTTTACATAGAAAAACAACTCTGCTTATTTTTTTCTCCCCCCTCTTCCTGACAACTTTCACTTTCAATCCAAAAAACCCCGCATTCTGACATGTAAAAATGTAAATGTATTAATCATCCTATCAAAAGTGATGTAGACGAAGACAAGACTGAATGGAAAAGAAGACCAAGAGGGGGAAATGCAGTGAAAGAGCAGCAGAGAGTGCATGGAGGAGTCAGGTTTCAGTAGGGGGCAATGCTAGGCTACACACAGACAGCGCTGAGACCGACTGCTCCAGCTCATACTGATCATCTTTAATATCAGCCTCACCACTGGATTTACTCTTCCTTTATACTGTATCAATGCTGTTTATACCACCGCCACAATAATAACATGGTCATCAGCTTTGGGAAACAAGGGACATCATTCCAAATGTAAAAGATGTTGATGTAAAGCTTTCAGAATATCTGGAGCTGCATCATTTTTTGCACGTGGATCATAAATGGCGGTTCTTTTACAAGTGTTTATCTAGTTGCACAGCACTTTAAAAATATTAATTACTTAGTTTGATCCTAAAGTCGTCCACATCCTGCACATTGCTGTCATTTAATTGCTTTCTGGGATGTCTTGAATTGTTTGCAAATGAAGAAATCTTTGCAAATATAGTTACAATAATGTAATACTAAGTGAGTGTGCCTTCCCCCCATGGCAGCTCAACATCCATACTCATCAGCAGCTTTTAATCTTGCCAGAATTAGCATATTCAAATGGTTTTCCTAATGACTTTCATCTGGCAAAAAAGGTAATTTCATACACACGAGTAGCCTTCAACTTTGAGGCAGTAAAGACAAAGCTGAGTGCAGGGGGCAAAAGATACTGCGACGTGATAACCGGTGCTGTGTGCAGACGTGTAAATGGTTTTAATAAGGTTGTTTTTAATTGGACGTATGGATTTCAACTTTGAACTGTAAATGCAGCCGTGCTATATGTGAGTTGCTTAGGGGAGGAGGAGCTGGGAGTGCTGGTGTAAATGGCATATCATGGGCTAATACTGGGGTGGGAAAGGGTGGATTCGAATGATCAGGCCACTGTTGGGTGGAGATGGCTGGAAAGCACATACAGACACATCTGTGGATGCACATTGACACACACACACACACACGCACTCGGATACAGCGCACAAACTCTTTTGAAATTTTATTCTTGAGCACAAAAACAATTAAGAGCAGTGGAGCTTTGATGTTCAGTGCTGCCCTGCAGGTCAGGAGGGAGAGTGTTTCTTTATCTTAATTGAAAAAATTAAATCATTAACCTGATGCCACTGTTTCTGAATGACAAGTCCTCTGTTTTTCTCTCTTTCCCAGCTAACCCTTAGCTAGCAGCAAGAGGAAACATGAAGAGACATGCTCAAGAAATACTCGAGAAGAAAGTAGGGTAAAAAAAGGGAAGACAATTTCAATAACACAAGAAAAAGAAAGTTTAGTGGGTGTAATTTGATTAATAATGCTAAACGGAGACTAGGAGGGGGTAAGATAGGACCGAGGGAACAAATTAGCCAGCACAGCTGGGGAAGGACTTGGTTGGGCTGGGTATCAAAGGCTCACAACACTGCCTTTCTCCTCCACGCCTCCGCAAACTCAAATTGAAATTTGGTATCTTGTCATACGAGCCTCAGAAGTGTCTTTCTTTATTAGCTTCTCTTTTTCTCTTTTAATTTAGCTTATTCACTCCTTTATTTTTTCTTAACGGAACATGAAGACGGCATTTATCCTTTACAAACTCATTGGTTAAAGTCAGTTAGTACAACTGATCAATAGTGTGTTTTCTTTATGTTGAAAAAATGAACAGATAGTCGTCATATTTTTATTTAATGTCATAAAAATGCCAAAAACTCAGATGAAAGAGACTTAAATGACTCATATGAAATCAGTTTGTACACATCAGTGAATCTGAGTTTAAAACAAGAAAAAGGATTCACTGTTAATGGTATTGATAGCCCAGATTAAAAATAAATCAAATAAAAGAAGATTATATTCAATTGCACACAACATACATACATACATACATACATACAAACATTTCAGATAAACCCTCCTCCTGAACTGAGATAAGTGCTTGTGTGTGTGATGGTGATAGTGTGTGTATTTGGTGGGAGTGGGAGTCAGCTTGTCATAACACATCTAGCATTTAGTGGGCTAATCGTGGGAGACGACCATGTTGTTTTGATCACCTGTAGTATTACGGCTAATGTAAATAAAGGCTTACACTGGAGGCCTGTCACTCTGCCTGTCTGAGAGAGGGATGCTGGTGCTGCTGAGGTGGAGGGTTGGGGGGGGAAGTGAGTGGGGTGTGGACAAGGTAAGAAAAATCACTTCTTCTTATCTCTTTTCCTCTGACCTGAAACAGTCAAACTGCGGTGCATGAAGTCACAGAGAAAGAGCTGATGGAGGGGAAAACGCACACAGGAGAAATCTTGATGGCAGACATTAACGGAACTGAGTGTGGTGATACATCATTGTCAAATTAGTCCTGATACCTTGATGTAATTACCGTAAACAAACAAGACCGTGGCAACCATGGCACGCGTTGTTTTGACTCATCTCGAAGCATCAGTACATTCACTGTTTATGTTCATTTTTTATTATTTAAGAAACCAAACTGAGAAGGATTTAGATTCTTCAGAATATTGGATCACAATGTAAAATCCCAGTTACTCAACTAAATCGGTATGGGAGTCATCTAATAACCTGCATTTTTATACCATTCATTTTCATTTCTATGCATTTAATAGTTAAATTTATAATAATATATCCCATTTGATAAGATGATTGTGAATCACATTTAATAATCTAACAGATAAATAACCAAAGGTGGTGAAATAACAGTGGAAAAAGCCTCAGTGTTTGAATAGATTTAAGTACCTGCACTTTTAAATAAATTTATTTAGGTATTTTCTACCATTCATAAACATTAATCATAACTAATACTGAAACGTTAGGAATTAGGAAACGTGTCTAAAAATACTGTTTATCAAATCTATCATTAATTTACAAGTACTGTAATATTTCTATTAAGTATTTAACCCTTTAACTCAACACCTAGAAAAACCTGATGGAAACATTTTTTGTTTGCATTTCTTTTTCCCTTGGGTGAGTAATTTTTTTTTTTTTTTTTACTAACTAATATCAACTCTGAAAGTGTCAAAAATGACTTACTAAGATAATTCTTTCAACATATTCATGATGTACTACCACTAAATGTTTAATATTTGCAGCAATAGATGAACAGAGGTTTTGATTTAATAAGAAATAATCCATGGTTTCATATTGGTTTAAATTTTCTACTCTTACCATAAAGCAACAAACCAACTATTTGGTTGAGCATGTTTTATTAAAAAAATAAATTACACATCTAATTTAAGTTTTTTGTGGTATTAAATAATATAATTTTGTTCAGGAAGGCCACTTACACTGTAATATGCCCAAAAACCAGTAGAACCAAAAAAGTATTCATATTTTTCATATTTTCACCAAAACCAGTCCAAATGTCTTTAGTAATTCTCCTCTTCCGTGACTCAGTTGTTCAGATAAGTTAGATACTCCACTTATTGAAATAGAGTAACTCAAAATGTACTCAGCCATATGGTCAAGCAGTTAAAGGGTTAAAGTGAGATATTAAAATAATATATAATATACTTGCAGTTTTCACTGTTTTTGCCTCCAGTAATGAACCTCACGTCTCAGAGGTAACACTGTGATGATTTATCGATGCCAGCGTACGTCATGCAGCCGCTCATAGAAGTGGTGTGAGGGGGTGCTGAGTTCGTTGACTTTTACCCCCCGCACCTGTGTTTTCACTCAGGGTTTCATCGGCGGTTTTGCACACATGCTGTACACTGTGTTGCAACAGTCACCTTAAAAGACCAGCAGCGCCCTTTTAAGTCAGTGTCTCTTCCCCACCGCACTCCGCCACCATCTGCTATCAGGGCAAAAAGTCCTCCAGTGGAACTTCCAACAGTAATCGTCTTTTTTTTTTTTCCATCTGATACGGACCCATTATACACAGAGCACTATAAACATTTTCAACATGCAAAAATGTCTGACTGCCATTACCATGATTAAACATCTTTTTTCTTTTTTTTTTTTTCAGGAAAAGAAAATGTCAAAACTTGAAGTGTATAGTGGAATAAAAATATGACAATATTCCTTTGCAGACACAAAAATATTAGCAACAGAGGAGCTATTGTGCCTCAGAATGAACATACTTTTAGTTCATCTTAGAGGTGTAATGATGTCTTATAATCCCACTGCCATATCTGCACTGACTCTAGCAGGCCACACCCATTTTTGGAGACTAATATAATGACTTTATATTCAGCTGAACAGTACACAATATAGTTAGATTATGCTTATTCGTCCTGATACATAAATATGTCATCTCTCGGGCAAAAGCTCTTGATTGTGCCTTGAATGAGGCAACAGGATCCCAGTGCACAATCATCTCTGTCCGTGAGTCTTTCAGAAGTTGAAGGATTTCATACAACACTTTTCACTGCCGTCTTATTTTCTCCCCTTTGAAAGAGAGGGAGTTGGTTATGATTTTTTTTTTTTCCCTCCCTTCTCTCCCCCTATACGGGTTTAACTTGGGCTATTTCAACCCCGCTGAAAAAAGTAAATGTGTTTCTAGGCTGCTTTCAGTCTGAGCTGCACAACTTATCTCCCTCTTCCTCTTTGTTATTAAACGCAGTGAGCGAATGATCGGCATTTTTCTAAGGGACAGAGAGAGTGAGTCAAAAATCTAAATGGGGAGGCACACTCCCTGTATTACCATAAAAAAGGGAATAGAGGTGTTGGTGTGTGTGCGTGTGTATGTGTGTGTGTGTGTGTGTGTGTGTGTGTGTGTGTGTTGTGTGTGTGGAGGGGGGTAGACTTTCTCTTTCTCTTTTTTTTTTTTTCTGGCGTGTCTTTTGTGGGGGGGTGGTCCTGAAGCTCTTATCGGTTCACCAACAGGAGAACGGAAATGATTAACATCTAATTTAACCCAGTCTTCCGTTCAATAGGCCACCATTCAAAGGACCGCATCTATATGTATTTAAGAGGTAATCACTGGTCGGACCCCTGCTCTCACACCCCCTCCTCCCTCCCCTTTTGTGAGGCGGGATGACACACAAACATATTTCCATCTGAAAAGCAGGCCTTGGTGGCTAGGTTTCTGAAGGAGAATTGCTGGCGTTATTGTTGAGTTGTTTGTGCGAGGCCTCACTGTAGTTGCATCGTGTGGCTATGTGTGTATTTGAGAGTAAATCTGTGTATATTAATGTTGTCAGGGACTATATGATTTTCAGTTAGAGCCTCAGTAAGGCTACACTACTGAGGAGAGTAAATAGCTCTGTCGCAAAAGATCCATGAAAAACCCTGTTGAAATACTAAAATCTTTGAGTATAAAATAGTTTATGCAGCTCTTCAATGATACCTCATTTTATATACATATGTATAAATGGGTATACTGTTTCAACTACATAACCTGAAGTAATTTATAAAACATATGTATAAGTATTTTGATATGGTAAGAATACTGATTTACTTAATTATGTTTTTATGGTGAAAATGTCAAAATAAACCGGGAAGCTGATCAAAGTAAAAGAACATCAGTTTTTTGTTTTTAACTTACGCAAATAGTTAAAATGCCCTGTTCACATAAAATACAATTAAATATGTTAACTAGTATGTGTTTCTATAACACCAGTTATAGAAACCAGGTTTTATTTTGTATTTTTGTAAACTAACCATATATGATGGTGTGTGACAGGGCTTTATATATTACCACGTAGGGATTGTAGTGAGTGAAAATGGAGGTCATCCGCTCATTTGCATTAATTCGCATTAACTCTGCAAAGCCTGAACCATTAAATAATTGTCAGAAAATTCCACTTCTTTGAAACTGGAACCCTTATTGGTCCTCCTGAAC
>JAPTGZ010000005.1:24962059-24972787 GCA_029814645.1 Fowleria isostigma | reverse complement strand
TGTCAATCTCACGCTCCATCCTTCCCTCACTCGTGAACAAGACCCCGAGATACTTGAACTCCTCCACTTGGGGCAAGCACTCTCCACCAACCCGGAGAGGGCAGGCCACCTTTTTCCAGTCGAGAACCATGGCCTCGGATTTGGAGGTGCTGATTCTCATCCCACTGGCTTCACACTCGGCTGCAAACTGCCCCAGTGCACACTGAAGGTCCAAGTTTGATGAAGCCAATAGGACAACATCATCCTCAAAAAACAGAGACAAAATCCTGTGGTCCCCAAACCGGACCCCCTCCAGCCTGAGGCTGCACCTAGAAATTCTGTCCATAAAGATTATGAATAGAACCGGTGACAAAGGGCAGCCCTGCAGAAGACCTACATGCACCGGGAACAGGTCTGACTTACTGCCAGCAATGCGAACCAAGCTCCTGCTTTGGTCATACAGGGACCAGACAGCCTTTAGCAAAGGGCCCCGGACCCCATAGTCCTGAAGTACCCCCCCACAAGATACTACAAGGGACACGGTCGAACGCCTTCTCCAAATCCACAAAACACATGTGGACTGGATAGGCAAATCCCATGAATCCCATGAACCCTCGAGCACCCGATGGAGAGTGTAGAGCTGGTCCAGTGTTCCACAACTGGACTGAAAACTGCACTGTTCCTCCTGAATCCGAGGTTCAACTATTGGTCGAATCCCCCTCTCCAGTACCCTGGAATAGACTTTCCCTGGGAGGTTGAGGAGTGTGATCCCCCTATAGTTGGAGCACACCCTCCAGTCCCCCTTCGTGAAAAGAGGGACACCACCCCAGTCTGCCAATCCAGAGGTACTGTCCCCAACCGCCACACGATGTTACAGAGACGTGTCAACCAAGACAGTCCCTGCACATCCAGAGACTTAAGGTACTCAGGTTCTCATCTACCCCTGGTGCTCTGCCACCAACGAGCTTGCGAACCACCTTGGTGACTTCAACTTGGGTGATGAACAAGTCCACCTCTGAAACCTCGGCCTCTGCTTCCTCCACAGAGACATGGCAGTGGGATTGAGGAGGTCCTCAAAGTATTCCTTCCGCCACCCGACAACATCCCCAGTTGAGGTAAGCAGCTCCCCACCTCCACTGAATACATTATTGGTGACACAAACTTTTTTGATGTTTAAAACTATTTTTCCATTTGTGTTACCATGGTAATGCTACGTGATACTTGTAGTAATATACACATTCTATACATTCATGTAACCAGGAGGACATTAGTTAAAAACTTAACAAAACCAACTCTCAGACAACAGGACATGATGCAGACAACATGCACTTAAATAGGCAAATATTTAAAACAAACTAACAGTCCAATACCAGGGTGTGTATGTGTTGTGAATAATTTAATAAAACAACAGACCAATGTGACTTTTCAGCGCTAAGCTAATACTAAGGAGATCTAACAGAAAAAGTATTATTTTTCTACCAGTAAAACTCACTGAATGAATCAAAGAAATAAAATAAAAAATGAAGATCACATTATGAAGTAATGATCCTGAATGTTGTCTTACCTTTACAGTAAAGCTAAGACAAAATTCAGAAAACTTTAACTGTTTTCTGACCATAACTTGGCTTTGTATGAATGAAACATCAGCTAATCCATTGTTGAAATGATTCTGAGTGGAAACAAATGACCCAGGGTTTAACAGATTAAAGAGTCAAACATCATATGTGTAAATGAGATCAAAATTTCTGTTTATATTAGATCACCTTTTTTTCTTCAGTCACATTGGAAGGGGTGGAATTTCACCTCTCTGTTATATTGAAATATGACTACATTCAGTGATGACAAGTTGCTTTATTTACACTAGTCTGTAAAGATTTAATCAGAAACTTACTTCATGCACAAAAGCACAGTAAGGCTTAATCAGTTATGCAGTTTCCTGACCACTGCTGGGGAAGTTATGTTGCAGGTTGTTTTTAGTCTTTCACCAACTTCAAGTAAAGAAAAAATGATCATTGTCTGATTTCAGAATTCATCATAAAGTCTTTCTTGTATACCATTACATAGAACCCAGTTCCAACTGAAAGGATTTGTCATCTCTGGGTACTTTTATATCTACAGTGCTCGGTGTTGGCGTTTTCATTCACATTTTGCCTTTGCAGTTTCTATAAAGTGGCGGCAAAGTAAATAAGTCAAACAAAAACAAGTGCATTTAAAGAAAAGACAGAGAACCAGACTGAGAGAGTGAGGAATTTCAGGTGTGTGTCTGTGTAAAGCCGTTGTTTATGTTCTTAGCCAGGGCAGCCCCACAGGTATGTTTCAACCACAACATTACCTCCCACTGACCCTCCTAATGGACAAGGTGAGCGAGCAGTCAACGGAAGGGAGTGCCACCCCTAAAACACACACACACACGCAAACACACTCGCAGATGCACAAGTACACAAATACCAACATTAATCTGAAGTTGGACACAAACGTAAAATTACCGCCTCTCAAGACCAATGGAGCGTGGCTGTGGTTTTTCTGCCCCAGTGGCAGGGATGAAGGGAAGATGAAGGAATGAAGCGGAGAATATATGGACAAGGAGGGGGGAGAAGAAAAACAGGTGACCCAACAAGACCAAAGAATGAAAAGTATAACTGGAAAGAAATCAGATTTTGATGCTGACTGTAGAGGGGAAGACGTAGATGTGGTCCAATGGAAATGACTTTTTTTTTTTTTGATTGTGTATTTGTTTGACTTGTCACTCATCAGTTCATAATAGAGGATACACACTTGTGTGCAGACACACTACGGCGATTACCATACTCCATATTACTGGTGTACAGATAACTGCTTGGCTCCTATGGGCCTGCCAATCCACTGTAATCCCTCAAACACTCTGAATTTTCATTTCAAACAAAAGCTAACCCGCCCGAAGACATAAGGAAGCATTCTGTTGCCTCCTCTGTTTTTTTTTCTTTTTTTCCTCCTCTCTTTTTTCCTGGCCTCGTTTTTGTCGTCGTCTCTGGGCTTCCTTCCTCGTGTTCCAACCACTTGTTCCCTTCTCTCTGTTTTCTACATTTGTGAAATTCAATATCAGAATGATAAATGACGCCTTCACCCCGTACAAGAAAGCTTTGATTCAACTGAGAATGAATTTGAAGTGATATTGGACATAATTCAATATTTACTGTCGTAATAATCTCATCTCTGGGTCCAATGCCAGTCACTATTAAAGAAAGGAGCTAAAATATCCTGAGGTAGTCAAAGTAGGTGATCAAAGCAAAAGGTGGAGGCATGCTTCACATTCCTCAGTCTTGCAGGATGGAAAACATGACATCCAAGCCCTTTGGCTGCCCATACCTTACTGCATCACTTCTTAATCTGACAGTACACTCATAAAACTCTGACTCTGGAATAGAAACAAAAGAAGGAAAGAAAATATAAAGAATTGGTCCATAAGTCATTTTTACAAAGACTAATTTTTCCAGTCTGTTGATGTTAAAATGATGCTAAACAGGTTGTATGTAGCTGAAAATCAGTTCAACTTCAACATTCATATACTCCAGAAACAGTTGTCACATGAAGAGCTAGGCTGATAACATCACTGCAAATGGGAATTATCACAAATTGCTAAAATAACAAGTTGCCTGCTGTGAATGTAGCCAGTATGATGATAAAGTGCTACCAGTGAAAACAAGCACAGAGTCCTCTGTAGTTGTACTGCAGTGTTCATGATGATTAACAGCTAGTCAAGAGCCATGTCTTGTTTTCTTCTGGAAAGGGTCACTGGAAAGAGGCAGAGGAGGATACACACTGACTGATAAGACACAGTTAGGCACCGACTGCTGCTGTCGTTTCTAAAATTCTCTGTTTATATCTGTCAGCACCACAACACAACTCCAGGATTTCCAAATTAAAACAGCTTCAGCAGTATATCCAAAACTCATGTCAAAACACTGGCATTGTGTTGATGCTGGCTGTAAACTAAAACTATATCGATTTTCTCATTGTAATCTACTATTTATTATAACAAATGAGGGTACTAGTACCCCCAAGGTTACTTGGAAGAAGCCCAGTGGATATTTGAAATGTTTTTGGAAAAATACATTAAATAAGTCATCATGTATTGATGACTTATTGATTTATAAATACATTTATATAATAGTTTTATTGTCACTCCTTTTGTTTAAGCTTTGGTGACTTTTGAAGAACATTTATATTTTATATTAATCAAGACGCGTTTATTTGAGTAATTCATTTTAATTAGATTTTTTTTTGTTGATGAAAGGCTCATTTATTGATTAATGACCAATTTATTTATTTTTCGTACTGATGAAAAAGGGCACTTTACAGTTTGTGTTTTGCACACAAAATGTATTTATTTATTTTATTCAATCCAATCCAACTTTATTTATAAAGCACTTTAAAACAACCACAGTGGACTAAATTTCTGTAAAGAAGAATGAATAAAAACCAAAATAGAAGAAAATACAAGAATAGATTAAAAAATTTTTAAAAATTTAAAAATATGTTATACTTAAATATGTTTGTTTACTAAAGTTTGAAAATATAAACAGGAGCAAATTTTGCCTTTTTTTTTGGTCAAAAAGGCTGAAGTGAGAGTTGAAGGTACTTGGCTAAAAAAAGTATATTTCAGGAGGTACTCCACTGTAAAAAGTTTGAGAACCACTGTATTACAAAACTGGAAAAGCTGCGTCATATTACATTTGTTAATTTCCTTGTCCTCCAGAAATTATGATTGTATGTTATTAAATATCAACCCCAATTGCATTTGTTTTATTGTAATGAGTAAATTTTGAGCTTAAAAAATGAATAAATAATGTGTTGATGAATTTGTTGCTTTTTAGAAGGCAGCAATATCAGATGTACAGTAATTTTTATATACGACTATTCTGACCAGTGAAAGATGCATAATTAATGATGCTAAAAGTCCCTTAATTTCTGATAATTCTGTCCTTAATGTTACACTCAATTGGAGGAATGGTTGTAACTCTCGGATTACCTCTGTAATTCTTTTTCCACCAGTATCAGGATGGTAAAATTTCGATCATATGTCTGTGTTTACACATTGCTTCTCATGTGATTCCAGCCAGTCATTCAATATGCATCATGTAACTACATCAGGTTTCAGGCATCAGGTTAACTGCATCAACTTTTTAATTTTTTTCTGTTGAACAATCAGGATATATTTGTAGACAATGTCTGAGAGCTGTTTGTTTCATTACCTGTATAAGTTCTGAAATGTGCAACAATTTATTTTTTGGTTATTCAATAAAACATGGTTAGGTTTCAATTATTTCATTAGCTCAGCCTATTGTATTATGTTGAGCATCTTATTCAATACACATACAGATTTACAGTATATTTAGTTTTCAGGTGTATCACTTAATAATATACAGTTGTGGAAACAAAATTATTAGATTACCCTATTTTTTTCTTCAATTCCTTGTTCATTTTAGTGCCTGGTACAACTAAGGGCACATTTGTTTGGACAAATATAATAACAACAAAAATAGCTCATGAAAGTTGAATTTCAGAGCTGATATCTATCCATTTTTTATGTTTTGTTGGTAATAACAAAATCACATCAGTTCTTCCATCAATATCTATGGCATTGTACCGACAAAAACAGTTCTTTTATACATTCCATGTTTTTTTTTCTGTCTGTTTTAGTCACATGATACACACCAGAGTTAGTAATGGATTGCATAACCATTATTTTTTATAATTTTTGAAGGTCTAATATTTTTTTTGCGACTGCAAATATGTTTGCAAGTATTTACCATCATATTCTTCACCCCTACCCGCAAATAGACAAAACATCCTCGCACACACTGTCCAGTTGCCATCAGTCAAAACCCGTATCCACGGTGACAGGCAGGTGAGCAAATAAAGGTGATAGCAGAAGACCAGAGCCATTACAGGGAGGTGGGAGAGATAAGCTAATTGAAATTGGATATTGCAGAAATCTGACAATAAAGAGAAGGAAAGCACAGAAAGAGAGAAAGGAAGATGAAGATGGGACGATGTTTGATGGGGTAAATATGCAGTGTTGTCATTTCTTCCTCCTTAAGTAACTAAGACTTTAAGCGGAGGCTCTTGAAATGAAATCTGGGTGGTGGCGGACTGAGGCATCGTGGTGTTGCAGTGTTGAATCCTCACTGTGTTAAGCCTCTTAGATTACAAAACACTTTGGCTGCGTGTGCACATTTCTGCCATTTAATTATCAGTCCAAATTCTCTTCTTGTGCTCAGACGCAGTAAATATCTATACAGGCGAGTAACACTACATGCATACTGGACCTGTAACCCCGACCTACTACCATCATTATCACTGGTCCTGAGTGAGCCCTTCAAAAACAATTTGTCACAGACTCAAGCTAAAATCACCCATTAAATAGATCAGCTTGGAAATTAACTTTTTAACTACCCCACCAAGAAAAACCTGATGATTTGTTTTTTGTATGCATTTCTTATTTCCTTGGGGGAGTAATTTGTAGATTTTTTTTTTTTTAACCATACTTACTAATATCAACTCACAAAGTGTCAAAAATTACTTACTAAGTAAATTCTTTCAATGTGCTCATGATGCACTACCATTAAATATTTAATATTTGCAGCAATAGATAAACAAAGGTTTTGATTTTATAACAAATTATCCATTGTTTCATATTGGTTTAATTTTCCTACTCTCACCATAAAGCGACAAATCATCCATTTGGTTGAGCATGTTTTTAAAAATTATCAAATGTCAATTCTTTTGTGGCATCAAATTGTGTAATTATTTTTAGGAAGGCCTCTTATACAAGGATATGCATAAAAAAATTCATATCTTTTATATTTTCACCAAAAACAGTCCAAATGTCTGTAGTGATTTTCATCTTTCTTGGTTCAATTAGGTGCTCCACTCACTGAGATATAGTGACGCAAAATGTAATCAACCATATGGTCAAGCAAGCAGTTAAAGGGTTAATATCTTTTTTGTGATTACATGTGTTTCTTGTTCATTTGAAAATAATTTTGTAATCCTCCCTAGAGACTGTTTGAAGTATTGATTGTCTTAAAGTATACAGCATGTAGTATTATAGTATTATAGCACTGTATTAGTGTTGATTAGAGTACATTTATATCATTTATTGTAGTGTACCTTTTCAGTTAGGGTTAACTGTTACCAAAACCTTATTCTCTTACCATAATCCTAAACTTTGCTTGGGTTAAATTTAACTAACAAATGCTAAACCTCTTCAAACCAACCCTCATGTGAGAGGATAGAGTCACCATTTTGGTCTCACGTCTGTCATCGCCAGGCTGCAGTTCACCCCCTCAACGTTGGTCCCCCTTTCACATGGCCTCCTTCTCCAACACGACTGTCACTACAACCATTACCAGTGGCCATTCAGCCTCTGCCCGCCCTCCAAAGGCCTGATTGTTCTCCCAGTCGCATGGCTGCCCGGCCGCAGTCCACTGGCCCGTTGGCTACTGACCCCTGGTCTGGCTCACAGTCTGGCACCGGCGCCCTCCATTAGCCTAATTATAGCCATGAAAGTAGTGCAGACCGAGGCCAGCATTAGGGCCAATTAGGGCTGCCCAGGATTGGTCCTGACCAGGGTTGGGTTACCTGCACACAGACACGCAAAACTGTTTGTATGCTAAAAGCTACATTCGTGTTCCAATATCTAATCCTGACTTAAACATGGGCCTAACTTGAGCCTAACTGAAACCTGACATGTAATTTATCCATTACTAATTTAAGACTAATCCTACGCTCTGACCTTAAATACCATGTGGAGCTGGACTCAGAGCTATATGTCCTATTGGACACCTTGATGTCAGCATAGTGAAACAGGCAGAGCCAGAATGAGTCAAAGACACAGAGCAAGAGGATAGCCTTGTAAAAAGAGAAAGAGGCTTGTGTCTGTCCATTCATGCGTTTGGATGTGGATGCCGAGCCGGGGAGCCAGCAGTAATTTGTGGCTGTCACAGGGAGATAATAAGTCTTGTGTCTTCCCTTCAAATAAAAAGGTGGAGATCCTCCTCTTAAAACAACTATCCTCTCTGTCTTTTGTTTCCTCAAGGGCCCCTGCAGGTATGGATGGATGTATAGGCATCAGGATGAGCGGAAAATGTCCATCATGTAGTTAGTCCTGGCAAATAACTATTATTACCCAAAAATGCTCCTGTTCAGCTGAATCTGTGCTTGTACAATTACAGGTCACTTAATTCCCCAAAGTCAGCAACCTTTACAAAAAAAAAGAAAACAATCACTACTGTAATTTGTGATGGCATTCATAGTTGTTCAGGATATTAAAAATGGCTATCAATTAATGTCAAACCGAAATATCAAAATTTGTGACATATCATTTTCTTTTTAATGTCATGTTATTGTTCTGATGGCTAAACAGCCAGCCGTCCTGAAAATCTGTGTTTGTTATATCTATATGCATTCAAGTGTCAGTAACTTGTTACACACAGAATGATTAGCACAAATTTTAACAACATTTCTAGTGAAGCTGTTAGCAGCTTTTTTTCATGGGACAGTCTATTAACCCATAAAGACCCAACACTACTTTTGTGGCAGTTCCCAAATACATTTTTCTTTCTATTTAACTTTTCTTAAGTTGTTTTTCAGTGTTTATTGTAATATCATCCTCTGTATTTTGCATTTGCTTAAATGAAAATCAAGTATTTCCTCATATTTAATTCACTGATTACGGGATGTAGCTCTTTATAAAAGCTCAGATTTCAGTTGTGGGTTATTATATCAAAAACAGAGAAAACAGCAGAAAAAGTGACTTTTTCAACTGAATATTAACCCAGTGTGTCCATTCACTGTCTTTGATCCAACTCCATGGGTTTTACTGGTGAATCAATATTGTAAAAGATGACAGTGTTTCCATGGTAACTACAGAGCCTCTGAATGTCCAAGTGGGTCATATTTGATGACCATGAAAAGATGAATAACTGTATTTTACAACAATTATTTACATGTACTGATAGGATTAGTGGGTCATCAGGTGTTAAACAGTTTAACTTCTCCTGTTAAAAGCACGACCAGCTCATTGGAGTATTTTTCTTAAGACACATGCTAGACATTAGAGGATGTGTTACTTCAACGATATTGTTTAAAGCTTCTGAAATAGTGTCACCCATGATTTTATGGACAATGTGCACCTGTCACAAAACAGTGAGGTTTTGCATTCACAGTCTGACCCTAATGTCAGTCATGAATATAACTCATTTGGAATACAGTGTGTTAGCCCAGCAGGTTGGTTTACTTCTGTGCTAAAACAAGTCATTCATTCATATTTGAGGCCTCTCCTTCTCCACAGTAGCTCCAGCATCTGTGGAATCTCCAGCCAGACCGGTGATTAATTGTGAAATCTGTCTAGAACAACACAAAGCCAAGTCACGGCGCTCATCACACGCTCACACTGCAGCTTACCCAAGACTCGCTTCTGTCAACACTCTGTGATATGATCTATACAGAGGATGAACTTTCCCTGTTTGGGGCTTAACTGATAAACCACACACACAGATAACCAGCGGCAGGCACACTCCCTGGTGGGTGTCAAGAACAGGTGAACAGCCACCTGCCTAATGCGTATGCACTTTACACAGATAACTATTAGCTCAGGCTGATGACAGGCTTTTTATTGCTTAGGTATGTGCCTTAAACTGTCATTAAACTCAACTCCCATCACAGTCTTTTTTTTTTTTAAACTTGATCTTTACTATGACTGATTCATATAGTGTATCAAGAATATTACAGATAATTAGTGACAGTTTCAGTTATTATTCAATAAGAACCATTAATGATATGTTCTATCAATAATCAGTGCATCTTAATTCTAACAATGCACTACATTTTGCAGTAAAGCAATAGCAAAATAGCCGAAAAAATAATTTTAAACATAATGGAGATGAACATGCATACCTGGGTACATCTAAAAAAAAAAATGTTTACTTAAGTACAATCTTTCTGAGAGTGACAGCAGAGCAGAAGTAACAGCACTATCATGGTTAGTGTCAAGTTTGCATTAATACAAGAAATTGTTCTAACCCAGGGGTCGGCAACCTTCAACACTTAAAGAGTCATTAGGACCCGTTTCCCACAGAAAAGAAAACACAGGGAGCCACAAACCCTTTTTGACAACTAAAATAAAACTGCATATATCATTTTTTACCTTAATGCTATGTATCAGAGTCCTGCACCAGGTCTGGACTCTGCAGGTAACCCACAGAAACATGCAGGGATGAGTAAAAAAAAAAAAAAAAAATGTCGCAGATTCGGGCATGGGTAAATTATTCAAAATGTGGAAAAGAAAGTAAAAAAATAAAAGAATAGTGGTTGAAAATAATTGTCAGGACAGGACATTTAATGATGATTAATTCGATGAAATCTAATTTGATGGTGGATGAGCCATATCTGGTTGTTTTATTACCTCCGCCACAGACGTTATGTTTTTGCCGGCATTTGTGCGTTTGTCAGTTAGGAACTTTATGCAAAAACTACTGGATGGATTTTCATGAAACTTTCAGGACATAATGGAAATGACACAAGGAACAATCGATTAGATTTTAGGAGTGATCCGACACTGTACTCCCAACCAAATGTGCTAATTTGGTTCAAATGATGCGAGTTACGGTCTGCTCTCTCCTCCATGTGAGTGTGGGCGGAGCTACCTGCACTTCACTGAGCTGTGTGTGTGTGTGTGTGTGTGTGTGTGTGTGTGTGTGTGTGTGT
>JAPTGZ010000005.1:24947458-24961959 GCA_029814645.1 Fowleria isostigma | reverse complement strand
CCCCCCCCCCCGAGCATGCTGGGTGCAGGTCTGCGCTCTACGAGTGCTTTTCTATTTTGGAAGGTAGTTCACCTCTATTTATCTCCGGCAAAAGACACCATTGAACAGCACATATTAGTGATTTATTGATGGTGTACATTTTAGCCACAAAGAAAGCCCTTAAAAGTGAGTTATTGTGTATGTGGGTATGGGCAGGTGTGTGTTGGACATTTCTAAATGTGGGTAGTGTGTGGGGTGTGGTAAGAGCTTCAGTAGAACACCGGCTCCTATCATTCAATTACATTCAAGACCAACACATCACCACTGGAATACAGTCTTTAACCTCATCCACCAACATATGGAAATAACGTTTTAAACCTTTTTCATTATTTATTTAATATTACAAGAGCTGCAGCAGAAAGATGAAAAAGCTGCTTGTGGCTCTGGAGCCACAGGTTGCCGACCCCCATTCTAACCTAATCATTTCCAATTAGTTTCTTAGTTGATTTCTTCCCAATGCTTTCATATACCTTAAGAAAATGCAAAGTAAAATTAAATATTGATACAAAATGGATAAGAACACTTTAAAACTGAAGCTTGTAGGTTGAAGTGTGAGTATTTATGTCTGTGGATATGTGCAATAGCATATGACCAGCAGTATCTATTCTGATGCTTTACACAAAGTTAAAATTATTTAAAAAGCAAAACAAAACAAAAAATATTGTGTTTTCATGTCTGACATGACTGTGTTGTGTCTCTGTTAAAACAGTCAAAACAGATTTAACAGAGTATAATTCCAGTTCCCATCAGAATGCTGTAGTTTTTTCTTTTGAGTGGTTCCATTCAGACTTTTATTTTGTCAATGTGAACTCAGGAATTACAGCTTCTGGTATTGTAACTTTGTTTAATTCCGTGATGACGTCTGAAATTTGGAGTCACTCCTGTGATTAAAAACACCACTACTGATACCGTAGGCTGGTTTCAACTCATTAATGCAGGTTTGTTCTTTCTTTTACTCATGGAAGTTTCATAGAAGGCCACATACTCACTTCTACCACACTTTGTCCAAAGGTTAAGATTAGCAATCCAGTCCATACACGTACAAACACACAAACACAACATGCAATTGCTTTTGCTTGCAAGACCCGGAGGTAATTCATGGGAGATTGGTGACGGTGTTGCTCTGAGATGTGCACTGTTGTGTGGAGAGAGTGTATACATGGGAACCGATGGTGGATAGTGATGTGTGTGCGTATGTGGGAGTTGGTAGGTGTGGGTCATCTGCAGACAACCCAACCTCACCTTATCTGTGGTGAGGTGGACTGTATTCGCAGAGATTAAACACATTTCGAAGCGATGCTAACTGCCGGGGCCTAAAGAAACGCGGGCAGGAAGAGCCAGTGTAGCTGCAGCCAGTGTTGTTGTTAGCTGAGGAGAAAATCCTTGTTCCCAACACTGATAAGGACATAAAGTGTTTCTGTCCCCAAGGGGGCGGGAGGCAGATTCAGCCTCTGTAGATCTACTGTAATGAATATCAATGGCAGGGAATAGGGCTGCCCGGGTCCCTTTGGGCCTCTAGTTGCTTCTCCTCTCTCTTCTGCTGTCAGAATTACGACAGGGACACTATGCATGAAAATGCGAGGCTTAATATATGGTAATACTATGTAAACACGGCTGATCTGAGAGGGAGGTTTGGAGGGAGAATAGATCGACGGTCGTCTGCGCTCAAAGCCGAGTCAGGGAGTCTATCTCTGAGCCCAACAGTAGCCTCTGAGCACATTTATCTGGAAATGAATATGATACACTAAACAGGAAGAAGGGAGGGAAGGGCGTTCGTGCGAGGGGAGGCGGTGGGGAGGGGAATGTGGTTACTGCAAACTCAGCACCACCTCACCCCACCACCATCACCACCACTACCAGCTCTCCTCACTTTCTGCACTCCTTCTTCAACAATATTCTTCCTCCCTCCTCCTCACCTTATTTAAATCGGCATCCTCCAGGCCGAGGGGTTACCTGAGCCTCTGTGAAAAGGGGAAAGAAAAAAAACATGGTGGCTACAATGGCAGGCATGTCTGCCACACACAAACCAGCCGGGGGTTTGGTTACTTCTCTAAACAGCCTGTCTGGTAGAGCCAGGGGAGGTGGGGGAGTCGGAGTTGGGACTATTGTCTATAAAGTGGTGTGGGTTTCCCAACTTGTCTGACAGCATGACGCGCACAACGCCACATTCCTGCACACAGAAACGAG
Source organism: Fowleria isostigma (assembly GCA_029814645.1). Taxonomy (NCBI): domain Eukaryota; kingdom Metazoa; phylum Chordata; class Actinopteri; order Kurtiformes; family Apogonidae; genus Fowleria; species Fowleria isostigma. Next base: position 24,959,733 of record JAPTGZ010000005.1, on the reverse strand, counting down.
ATGAGCCACCTCATCGTCTGCCGCTATTCATCAAGTTAAAAATAACCTTGTTATCGTTTCATTCAGCGGGTCATTCCTCAGCCACATTTGGATTTTACACTTAACCAAAGAGCGACAGACGGAACACGAGGAGGACAGTGACAGAGGGGAGAGGAGGAAAAGAAGTGCAGACGACAGAGAGAGAAGTGTGTGTGTTAGTGAGATGCCATAGCCTGAGGCAGCGAGGTGGGATTTGTAAGCCCTTTGTAAGTAACAGGCACCACTCTTAGTAGGCTGAAGGTATGTTTTTGTGTGAGTAATCCGTGATGGATGTTTTAATTGAAAGCACAAGGCTTTTAGGGCTGTTTTCAGAGACCGCAGCCAACATCTGACACCTCCACTCAGACCAACCCCCCTAAACTCAACCCTCCAACCCCGCCCCTCTGCGCACTCCGAGGATACGTAGCCCAGGTCATACTCTTAAGGCACAATGGGAAACCAAGGCTGACCACGTTATCCCCGACATCTCTTTGATGTACAGTAGTGTGGACAAGACATGTGACTCAAAGTAGTGATGCTCATGTTTATCCTGGAAATTCCTAAAAAAGTATTTATTTATATGAAGAATCCTAAATATAAGAGAATTTAGAATTAATACAATCAACAGATCAGATTGGTTTGAACACGTTCTGAAGAGCTGTAATCATGTGATCTCAGTGACTGAACAAAAATGTGTATGCAAATGCAATAAAGATGTACATTATTGTTGCAACATTTAAACCATCCTAGTCAGCAGAACTTTTTTCTTTCTTCAGCAGCAGCAGTTTATTGGAATGAAAGGCAGATAAATAAAATGCAGGCTTTTTTCACCACAAACCTGAACACAAATTTGAAATTCAATGTTTGTGTTTTTAAGTGCTTTTGTTGGGGTCATAAAAAGATTGTGATTTGATTGAAATATAACTAAATACAATGAGTCCATTTGTGTTACAGCTTTGTAGACTCTGTGTTTGTGTTAAACTAAACCTTAACCAAGTGCTTTTAGTGCTTAAACCTAAAAATACGTTCACATTAGCATAATTTGATTGGAATGCACACAAGAAATATATTTAGAAAAGCTGTGTATTCATTTATGTTTTACTAAAATATAAATTAGTGACATTTTATCCCGGTGACTGTGTTGAGTCTTGTAGATTTTTTGTATTTTTAGGTAAGTGAACGGCCCTTAGTGTATCTAGATGACAGTGCATTCTTGGCATTTTCCAAAGGGTTGCGAAAGGGTTCCATGTGCCTAAGGTGATGCAAATAAGGTTCTCAGGTTGTGCAGAACATGTTATTACTTAGCTCATTTAAAACATGCATGTCAGTATCAGCCGGACAAGCCCTGGTAAATGAGAGTGTTTATGGTGTATTAATGCACTTAAATGTCCTTTTTTTAAATAAACAGTTTACAGGATTCTTCCAACTTTTCTTAAAGTTGACAGTACATGATTTTTTCCCTAAGCAGCAATGCCCATGCTGATCACTTTATAAAAAAAAAAAAAAAGCATTTTACTTTTGAGTTAGGCAACACTCAAGCTGCCGTACCTGCATGGTCACACTGATAAAGAGCAGAACAGCTGATCCAGCAAAGCAATGAGGCCACGGGGCAGATGAATAATTCCTACAGTAGCCCGGGTGGGGCTGGGGCCTGAAGAGGGGGCCATAAATTTACAACATGATGAGCCAGGTTTAGAGGGAGTTGACCCTGTTTGACCTGTGGAGGCGGGACCTAAGACCTGGCCACCGAAAACACTCCACCCTCCTCCAAAAGCCACACCGTCTCATGGCCGACTGCGTGTCGGCTAAAGATTCTTCATTACTGTCCTGTAAACCGAAGATCCTCAAAATGAGAAAAAAGTCAGGCGCCCATTTAGAGAGAGTGCTCTTGACAGTGAGTAAATGGGAGCAAGCTATAGGAGGGGGAGGAGAGTCTTGGGGAAACTTCACAGGGATTTCTTCTTTCTCTCTCCTGTCACTAGCCGCCAATTTACCCCCCAACGCATTCGGAATCAAAACTTAATTAAAATTTTGAATAAATAAAAACAACGAAAAAAACGAAGTTATTGAATTCTGAACCCTTTGATAGATTTATCCCCCCCAACCCCAGAATAATGCGAAATAAGATTTAATAACACCTTTCATATGGAGAGTACAAAGCTGGCTATTTGCATTAAAGTGTAAATCGGCGTCAGGGAAAGGCAGTGTGCCTCTAAGCTTATTGATGTTCAGTTCTGAGCAGCCAGGCGGCATTGTTTCATGCCGAAGCTTGACGGATGTCAAGGTGATTATAGTTTAGATCACCCGTAAGAAGACAACGTTTGAAATGGTAAAATACAGACAGGCAACACAAAAGCCTTCAAATGTTTGTTTTACTGGGAGGGGAAGAATGGAGAGAGCGAAAACTCCCACTGAGTTTCAGTGTTCGCTCATAATTCACACAGAGGATGGATAACTTCACCGCTGTTCAAACAATCTGACAATTTCTTGAATTCTTCTGACGGGCACAAAGTCCCTCTGCAAAAACCATTACTGAATGGCATGACAATGAGTGAGAAAGGTGCAAGGGATTGTTGTATTAGTCCTATCTGTCCCCCTTCACCTACGTTTGAAAGTAAGCCATGAGGCAAGACACGCAGAGAGCTGCAGAAAGTTCCTTGTTGGTTTACACTTTGCCAGTGGCGAGGTGAAACCAAATAGAGATCCTCACTGGAGGATTGGAAAATACCTAATAAAAACACTTTTTCGTGTTCATGTTTTTTAACGTGTACGTGAAAAACATGTTTTTCGTGTTGCTGATTTTTATATATCAAAAGTGTAGCCCGGCAGACGGAAAGGAAGTGTGATGCTATCTGTGTAAAAAGTGCTCCATGCAATTTTCACCAAATACGTTAGCCAGCCTTTTCTGTTTGTTTGTTTGTTTGCTCCAAATGATTTCATATTCCCCAGATATAACACATAATGCACCAAAACATCTGGTGTGAGGTAAAGGAAACCGCTAGGAGGGAGGAAAAAAAAAAAAAAACCTAGGGGAAATTTTATTGGTAGTGTGCTGAAAATGGCTGTCTGTTTTGGAGGGGACACTGCTACCACATTAATGATGACTCATTAGTCTAGTTTTCAATAACAGTTTAAGACTATACATTTGGATAAAATTACTTTAATATTCTGTGTGTTTCTTCAATTCATTTTAAGGGCTATTAAAATGTGGCCAATTTGCAGAAGTGAATTTATCCTGCTGAGGACATGACCTGAGTGTATCCTGCAGTATCTCCAGTCCTGTCCCTGACTTGACACTTTCAGACTGACTTCTCCCTGTAAAGGCTCATACAATCGTGAGCTCGTGCCCCGAGGCTGGAGGTGTGCCGGAAGACTGTGAGCTAATGGCTGCCCTCCCCCTGTCCAATTACCCCTTATCTGACTGCTGATAGCGGTTACCTGCTAGCCTCAGCCGGTGTGTAAGATGCATGAGAGTGAGCGGTGTGACATGTTGCTTACAAGTAATCAGTATCTTGAGGCAGTTTAACAGAAGGTTTCATAGTCTCTAAATGACATGGTGCAGAGTTAGGAGTTTGAGTTGAGAATTTCAGAGGGAATATACATCTTCTGAACAGTCATAAATCATCACTGATTTTAAAGCCTGAGTCCACGGTCTTATCCAAACATTACCTGGTCAGTTGGTATTGCTTCTGTCCATGTCTATTATTAACTTTTAGAGCTTTATAACATGTTCAGTTTTGTAACAACATTATTATAATGGCATCATTTTCACAGAAGCCTTTGAGACTGTATTTGATGTGGATAAAAACATTTAGACATAGAGAAGTCACCAAAACATTGACTCCTTAACCCATAAAGACCCAAACATCCACCACTGACCAAAGGCGTCTAAACTGTTGACTTATTCTATCAGTACATGTAAATAATTGATGTAAAATACAGTTATTCATCTTTTCATGGTCATCAGATATGACCCATTTAGAAGCTCAGAGACTCCGTACTTAATGTGCAAATACATTTATTTTCTACATCGATTCACCAGTAAAACCCATGGAATTTGATAAATGACAGTGGATGGACACACTTGATTTCATGTTTAGTTAATGATGTTTTTACTGAAAAGAAATTGCTTTTTCCTCATTTTTAAAACTTTGATCTGATAACCTTTGAATTTTATCAACCTTGTATGAACATCTACATGATCAGTCATTTAAACTTAAGAAAACAGATAATTTTCACTAGAAAAAAAGGCAAAATTCAGAGGCGAATATTATAATAAATGGTGATAAATAACCTAGGAAAGGTTAAAAAGAAGAAAAAATCATTTAGGAGCTGCCACAAAAGTCACACTGGTCCTCAGGGGTTACACTTCCACAAATACACACTGAACATAATGCAGATGTAAAATTTTCATCGCTCACTTGTTTTTCCTTCTCACCTGTAGCATGTGTGATACTGTAAATGACCTGGTAGATTTAAAGTGCTTTCATAAAAGCATGTGAAACATGAAGCTCCAGCCACGTGGCATTGGTTGCTGTGGTTACCTCAGGTGAGGTACATGTATGGGCTTACTGTATACGTATGTGCATGTGAGAGGATGTTTAGTTACTTTCAACACCTGACCTTTTTTTGTAGACAATCATTTCTCTGCAAGAGGAGGAATAATTTTCACAACAGTTGAAACCAGAAAAAAAAAAAAAAAAAAAAAAAAGATGACTGATGTTCTCCTACAGAGAATTTCATATATTCACCTGTTCTCCTTTCCTTCTTCTTCTTTTTTTTTTTTTTTGTTAGGAATAAAATATGACAGTGTAGAGATTGGGATAAGAAGTGAAAGGGGCTAAATGGTGAAGGGATGAACTGATGGGATGTGTGAAAGATGGAATTGTGGGTAAGAGGAGGCAAATAGGTACAGGGAGGGAGGAAGGTGGGAGTGAGGAGAAGGAGAAGGAAGAGAAGGGAGAGGTCAGGTTAGGGGTCACGTGTGCAAAAGAGATAAGACCTCCTCATTCCATTTTGACTGACAGGCCAGGGGAGGGCTCTGTAAAGCCCCCGAGACACACACCTCCCTCCATCACTCTCCCCAGCGCTATCACACTTTCTCTAGGCCATCACTCTCTCTGTCTCTCTCTCTGCCCCTATCGTACTCTCCATCATCCCCTTCTCCCTCCGTCACCGGCATTCTACTTTTATCAAGTATTTTCTTTTTTACTTCCAACACAGGCGTCCTGTTCCTGCATTCTCTCTTGTCTGTGTGCTTCCCAGCAGCGTTCCTCTTCTGGGGTCTTTGTACCGGTTATTCATTTGTTCAAGGCTTTTCTTATGTTCGCTCTTTGCTTTGTGGACATTAAGTGTGCAGACGATGTGTCACAATCATGCAGTACCGAGTGTTTTGTTATTGGCTCAGCTATTGTGATATGTGTGCCCTTTAATAAAGAAAAAAATCCCGTTAAAATTTGGGTCTTGACTTATGATAATATTTTACCACCCACTGGGATCTGGGAACATGGGGACAGGGTAAGAAACATAACATGTCAAATATGTTGTAGAGAGACAGATTATCTAAATGTTTTATTTGGAGATTGAATTGAAAATGCATTTTACTATCCTCGTGCAGTTACGCTTGAGGATAGGGAAATATTCAATTAATGCTAAGGGATAGTTGGGGTTACATGATGTCCAACTTCATCTTTTGTTGCACATTTAAAAATGAGTACAACCTCACATTGTGTCAATCACATTTCTACATGGACTTTGAAACTTCGGACTTTCATTAAAGTTTTTGGAACTGGTTAAATTTTCTAATTTTTTTTTTTTTTTTTTTCCCACATCCACTAAAGTCCTTTAGAGACTTATTTGACCACTTCATGAAGAGATGGAACACTTTACAGAAATCTCCAAATGGTGTAAACACTGTGCATGAATGAAGTGGACTGTGAAGCAGTTCAGCCATTATTGAGATTAGCAGTTAGTTTAACTCTTAAGGCATGACACTCCGGGTGAATAGGGTCAAATTTTTTAAATAATAGATATCACCATGAAACTTCCTCAGTTGATTATTTATATGAGTATGACCAAAAAATGTATTAAAAGTTTTTGAAATTTGTTTAAATATGCAAATTAGGCATATCTCATTAAATATGTATGATTTTCCATATGTTTTCAGTAGATAGATCTGAACAGATGATAAAGGCAGGTGCAAAATTCTGTTTTCATTTTTTTTAACACACTAGATGAAAAAAAAATATAGAGGGATTCAGGATATCTGCTTTATTACCTAGGAAATCAAAATATACCTTCCATAGCCTTTAAAAAAAATTAATTTTTACCATATTTTTAAATTTACAAAGTCAATAAATCAGGCCAGGAATGATTTAGAAACAAATCCCTCTGTAAATATCTTCTGAATACTATTAAATGTATGTGTACAATTTGGTGTACGTAGGTGATATTGGTCCTAACAGACTTCAGTAAAGAGACGAAACTCAACATGTTGAGTAGGAATGCTAATTTCTTGGTAAATTTGAGAGAAACTTACTGCCGCAAGTAAAAAAAAAATTAATAAAATAAACATCTTAATATATATTTTCAGCATTTTTCTCATAACAGCTTGAAAAAACACACATTGAAGGAGTGAACTAGCCCCAAATCTCAAAATTGACCACTGCATGAAACGTCAATGTTTTTGCCCGCCTTGGCTCGCTTTAATCAGTAATGCATGAGTGGATATTTTGGATCTCCAACACATCTTTAAAACATTAATTCTACCAGCTGTAACATAAAAGTGTGATCCACAGACAAATTGTAGGACAACCCCTGACAATGATCTTGTATGTGTTTGATGCTGAAACATTAATCATCTAGGTTAATCATTTTTCACAATGTAGACTCCCAAAAAATGTATGAAGAGGACTACAAAACTCTCACTTCAAGAGGTCTAGACTGAAGTTTTTATATTAGAATGAAGATTTTTAAAAGTGTAAACAAAATACGGGGGTTTTCTGAAGCAGAATCTTTGCTCTTGTTCCGATTGGTTTCGTTACAATCAAGAACTTAACCTGTAACACCGAACAAGTCGCTCCTGCCCTCAAGGTGCCTTTTTATTGCCAAAGCACGGAAACAAGCAAGAGAAAGACAAGAAAGGCGAAAACAAAAGCGTGAGCATTGTTTCAACGAGCATTATCTTCATTTTTTAGCGCCAAACAATCCATGACAATGCACGCAACAACAGGGGCCTTTATGGAAGGCGGCAGAATGGAGTTGAGGCTTGTGAAAAGTGGCAGAGGAGACGAGACAAAGCAGGATGAGAAGGACGATCTTCATTGTGGCGTCTTTTCTCATTCTGCCATGAAAGACACCGGCGAGAAGTCCTCAGGGCCGCTGCCAGCTGCAGAACAATCACACCCATACGCCACAAACCCACCTCCCATCCAAACACATTAGTAGAGCATTGTCAAAGCTGTAGCTCTCCATATTCATCTCCACTCCTCTGAATACTCGTTCAACACCGAGATGCAATCACAACATCTTCTAGTATCAGGAACATCTTACATTTACATAACCCTTAGATTCACACTCCCACGTGTGTATTTTCCACCTTTTTAAGGCGTCATTTAATTTTTATTCCTGAAAAGGATGGTTTAAAATAAACCATAATCAGGGTAGATTAGATGCCATTTCAGCCGTTATTGATGGAACGAGCATGTTGAGGTTTTTCTGGGCTCAATCACACAAATAAGACACATGCTGAATAAAGGCAGAGTATAATCTATGCATCGCTGGTTCCACAGGATTATGGCGAAAAAGAGAGACCAAGGGAAGAGTGGAGCGGTGGAAAGCAATGGTGAGTAAGTGGAGTGATGGAGAGAGAGAGAGAGAGAGAGAGAGAGAAGGCAACGGATGTCAGGTTCTTCCCTCCATATAAAACACCAGACACAGCAGAGGAGGGGATTGGATTCACTTTTTAAAATGTCACCCAACATCTGTTTCATATTTATGATGGTGGCGCTGCCTCTCCGATGCCCCCTTCAACACTCTGGCGATTCTATCTCTGCCTCGGATTACCCCCACTACCCACCAATGCATAATTTATAAGGCTAATCTTTCAACGAAAGACTGCAGACAGAAAGAGAGAGAGAGAGGGTGAGAGAGGAAAGGAGAGGGAGTGTGAGAAAGCAAAAAAATGGATTATAATGAAAAAAAAAATACCACAGATTTTTTTGCTGATATGCGAAGCTGATTTTGGAGATGATACCTTAAGTATCTCATGTAGTCATTAACAGGATTAAGTGAGTGGGCTTCAGATAAGGTGGGAAAACAATTCAGGATTCGGCACATCTTGTCCTCTTTAACCCAAACAGAGACATATCAGTGTATGTGGCCCGTGTTTTTCTTTATTCTGCAATTTGTGATGCCTTCAGATGCTTGTGATAAGCTCTGGATGTCATTAATATCACTAATGATAACATTATAGCCCTCTCCTCTGTCGGAGTTGGATCAGGCATCCTGTGACAAGGGCATAGTTTTACCAGACTGGAGCAGGAGAGGCTGCCATTTGCTCTTATTTTGTTTTTACTTTAAGACTGCTGCCAATTTTACACCTAAGTCCAACACAAAACTGTAGTGGCTCCATCTGAAACACAGTGAAAAGAGGATTTCTGCTCCCCACTGTCCTCTCCTCCTCACTTTCTCTCCATCCGCCACATCTGACATGACAGTTTCTTTCCTCTTTTTCCCTCTTCACTCACTCACCCCCCACTTCCTTTCCTTCCACCACCCCCCTTTCTCCTCAGCTTTATTATGAAAAGTACACAGTTTCGATAGAGCGCCCTTCTGACATTTTCGACTTATTAGCTAGTTTTCGTACCGTCTTCAATCAACCTCCTTAATCCTCACAGGAAGAAGCGCTTTTAATTCACAGATGGACTGATAAGGGGCACAGAGCGGAGCGCCCGCGAAGCAGCAGCAGCAACGCTAGCAAAGCAGGCCTCGGATGAGGAGGGGAAGAAAAAAATAAAAGAAAACGAAAAGACGGGGAAAAAAACGATTTACACGTAGATGAATCGTGCTTACAAGATGGAACCCTGGGCATTAGGAGCGGATCTGAATTTCCTATCTGTCATTTTTTTCTCTCTCCCTTCCTCCCCCCACAGCCGCCTGCATTTGTTCAGTGTTTTTTTTTTTTCCCTCCCTCTCTCTCCCCTCCTTCTTCTCCGCCATTACCCTTGCTGATTGCAATCTTTAAGCGCCATTGGGCCCACTGCTTCTGCAGTTTTTAATCTGTCTTTAATCCCATAGATTTTAAATATTCCCCAGCTCCCGGAGACTGGAGGCAATTAACTGCCCTTCTGATGCTCTCCTTATCAGTTGCCTCCTTGTATCTCTCTGAAGCAGCCTCAAGACACTGCCAGAGCTGACAAATAATACCGCCATTTACCGCCGAGCATCCTCGGGGACTGGAAGGGAGCGCGCGGCACAGCCACCGCAGCATTCTAAACAGGTATTTGGTAAACATATCATACAGAGAAGAGAGAGGAGGAAATATACTGCAACAACACTCCCATAAGCAATGTATGTTTGTCTGGCTGCCATTTGCAAGTGTGTATGTGTGTTCTCCCTCAGACTGAAGACAAAAGATTGTCCTCTAGCCTTTTACTGATGTGAAGAGGCACCAGTGTATGGGATGCAGAGCCCGCTGAGCTTCTACTGATGCACACTGTACAGTCTGCTCTGGTAGGCCCCCATGGTTCTGATGACTGAAAATGAAATTAATGCCACATATTTTGGACAGGTAACTCTATTTTGTATAGATATTGATGCTAAAGTGTAATTTAATAGACTTGTTTTGATCGAGTTTGATTTGAAGGGTTTTTTTCTCTTTCCTTCACTGAACAACTATGAATAAAAAAGTTGGATTGAGAGGCTCATAGAAAGAAAACAAACAAAATGAACAAAGGTCAGAGGATTGTATAACACATCAGATACTAATGCCTATTATGATTACTTTCCTATTTTTCTTCATGTATGATATACATGACTACAAATTACTAGTGGTGAATTTTGGTTGATTAAATTAGATTTCATTAATATCAAATTTGTGATAAAAAAAAAAAGTAAACAGCAAAGCATGAATAAGCAATAATCAGTGTCCAATCTAAACTACAAATCAATTAATCAATTAAAATACACATTCTCCTCACAGTGGTACAATAATGAGCTTATTTTAAACTTAGTTTTCTTGTTAATTTACAGTTGCAGAGCTCCAACAAACCAATATAAAAACATATATACAGTGAGACCGATGTTGGTGGAATAATATAACACAAGGAAAGTCCAATTGATGCACTTATCCCCATGTTATTATTGCGAGACTACTGACTGTAAATGTATAACATGAAACAATATCAGGTGACAAAGTTTAAGTGATGGAAAACGGCTTCAGTATAGTATTTGACACTGAATTCCCACATTTAACTCTAGTACGTACAGTGAACTTCCATAATAAGACAGTGCTGTCTCCTAAAGCCCATAGTTAAACATGGCATTGGTTAGTTCAGTCCAGCCTTTGCCAAATGGTTTGGGGTTGACACAAGACAGCCAGAGTTCTCTTTTTGCAATCTCTCCAATCACTCCTCTCTTGATAATGTGTCCTATGGCAGTGCGATGAATGCAATCACCAGCCCGTGCACCACAAGCCTGCTAACATCACCACAAGACACTGCGGCTAAGCCAAACTCAACGGGCTCAGCCAAACCGACAGATAACCATCAGCTAAGAGCTTGGTGACATCATCAGAGAGAGACTGCTACTGACTCCACGCCAGGTTAGAGAGCTGCTAATCCAAACCGCAGACTACAATAACACAGACAGAGACAAAAGCAGAGAATGTGCATCATTACAAAGTCTTAAGCTCTTTGTTGACCCACAACATGAAGGCTCTGATAGAAATGTGACCTCTCATCTCACCAATGACGGAGTCCAAATCATGATGATCATAATTCACAACTTCTGATCACTTCTGCCTACTTTCACTTAAGATACCTCATGTTGCTACCTTTACGTATTGTTCTGATACTCATTACCAAGTTGAGCTAACCTTTTGCTTGACAGCCGCTGGCATTATCTTTCCTCCTCTAGTGTTGGATTACAGGGCACACAGGCTTCTCACCATTAAAATCACATTCAATTAGAGAGAGGCTGGGAGGATTGGCTAGACAGCAGCTTTGCTATTAAGGAATAACGTCAAATTATGATTGCAAATGCAATACATATGCTGGCACATATATATACACAGAGATAATTTAAAAAAAAAAAAATCTTTTCAGTCATTCTGATGCATATTTTAGTTGTGTTTTCATGGGATCTGCCACCTCGGTGCACTTCATTTCTCACGATGGAGCGAGAGATCGGTTCTTTTTTGCATATGCAGCTGAGGACACTGGCCAGGGGACCCAGCAATGCATCATGGGATCATGTTCTGTTGGCCAGCCACTCCTGTAAATTCGAACCAATCAACCAAAAGCTTGGATTTCATTTGTTTACCATCATATCTACAGCAGGATGACCTCTTTCTGGCTGTGCCTCAAATTGGATAAGTGGAGCTGACACTATAGAATGTATGCAGCCGTGTCTACACTCATTCACTCCTTATTGTGCATATTCTTTAATCCACTCCTACATGTGTGCACTTTGTGTGTCCCTCTGTGAATGTTTGTGCATGTGCGGGTGCTTTTGTGTGTTTGTGCAGTGGTTTGGGAGGTTAAGCTGGTGCTGCTCTTTAGGCATGGCTGATACCAATCCAGAGTGCCATGGGGTCTGAGGGGGCCAAGGGTCTGCAGCTCAGCCCACAAATAGGCAGCCATGCCAGGCAGGACGTAGGCCAAGAGTCGGGGGCTTGTAACGGCAGTGAGGGGGCGGTGGCAGAGGAAAGGGAGGGACAACAATTGCTTTCCTCTAAAGCCCGAACACTTGGGTCACACTAGGGGGCCACCCAATTTCACAGTCCTCATAGCATAGTTCCCTACCAGAAAATGGAAACACAAGAAAACAACTTATGTCAGTATGACAAACAAAAAAGGGGTCCAGTGAAAAAATAAAAAAAATTGCAAGAATCATGTTTGTATTACTTGGAAAGAAGGAAAATGTAAATGACGGTGTTGTTGGTGCTTTTTCAAGCTACAGGTCACAGATTGCATTTCAAGCCTTGCAAAATAAAACACACACCAGCACTTTGCCCCAAATCCAATCAAGCTCCGTTA
>JAPTGZ010000005.1:24841656-24875548 GCA_029814645.1 Fowleria isostigma | reverse complement strand
ATCTATCTATCTATCTATCTATCTATCTATCTATCTATCTATCTATCTATCTATCTATCTATCTATCTATCTGTATAAAGTTCTTATCTAATGTGTAGTTATATCTAATTCATATATGAAACTTAACTGAATAAAAAGTATGGTTGCATGTTGCATTTTCCTTTCTGTTCACCTCTGCTACATCTTTGCAATTTCAGTTTCAGCACTTTCTAATCTTTGCATCCTAAAAGTGTGGAAATCAAATAAAAAAGACCCTGACAACTGGCTTTTACATCCCTGCCCCGTTCATTCCCCAAAACCATTACCGTCAGTCTGATAATCTGAGGAGATAGAGCCAGACTGAGGCAGTGTCTCTGTTAGTTTTGATTACAGCGCAGTGTTTTTTTTTCCTCTTGATTTGGCCTTTTGTCCCAAGTGATGAGGTGATGAGCAGCCTCCTCCTATAGATACGCTATCTCTGTGGCCCAAACCCAGAGTGCAGACAGCCAGATAAGACCCTCACCTGCCCGCTAGGGGTGTGAGCCAAAAGATTGGGTTTTATCTGTGTGTTTTTGTTAAGTTGTATTGTATTACAAATTCTGTGTTTTGTGGTCAACAAATAAATAAATAAATAAGAATGCTTTAGAGTGAGGAAAAAAAGGGACTGTACATGCCAAAACATGCGTTTAATACTTGCCCTTGTTTACCTTCATCTGACAGGCACAATGAATAATGGCCATTTATATGCAAATAGCCTAGTTGTTTTTTGTATGCAATAGGTGATCTTGTTTCTCAGCTGTGTACACAACACTGACACACTTAGTGTATGTGTTAGGAAACAGTAGCATATTAACATCCACCGGCCACAGAGTAACATTATCTTGACATTTATGGCCATCTGCAAAATGGGAAACTGCTGACCCTTTAGTTGGCAAATGTTTTTCTGTGCCAGTTTCAAGCCTGTCTTCCACCTGATCAGGAAAAGATGAGTTGTTTTTGTGGGGTTTTTTTTAGACTTCGTTTACTCTGCAGAACACAACAGCACTCTTTATGTTGTTTTAGAAGGCAGTGACAAAGTGTTGTGGTTGATTTGATTTAAGGGTGAAACACTCAGGATGAGTGGTTAAGCCCTTCCCTGTACACTGTTTTACTATTTAGAGTTAAAGTGCATTACTGTCAACCTACTATGTCTGAGTGTGGACTACAGTTAATATCACCTTAAATAAAAGCCCACATCTGAAAAAATTACACTAGTTTATTTCGGGCTTATGCACCTCATGTACAGTGGCAATTCATATACATGCACAATAATCAATACTGTTCATATTCATCTCATTATGTGTACACAGTTATACATAGAAGGATTGAGGGGAAAAAAGGAAAGAAAAAAAGAGAAGAGCATGCTATATGCACAAGTCTGCACAAGATCTATCAAGAAGAATCTGCGTATGGAGTTGTACATCCAGAACTGTACATGAAGAATATGCATATGAAATCATATGTACAAAAAGAGACAAGTGGACTTGTAGATCTTGAATATAAACTATACCTAGTGGATTATACAGGAAGGTTACTGGAGCATAAATACACAGAAACTATACATGTAACATATACCTGAGGCACATGCACACAGAAGTATCCATTACAAGTGCACATAGAAATAGCAGTTCCATTGCAGAACATAATGTGTACACCGTAAGTTTAACACATCATTATACACACGAGTCCCCACTAGTATACCACCCCTGAAGAACAAAAGCCCGAAAGGGAGTGAGAAGAAGCAGAGTTATTCACTCCAACCCCCGGTTTTACCATTTAACAAGCGTGGTTGACTTTTGAATTAGAAACTTTCTGTGAAGATACAATTGTACACCTAGTTACCAATGCGCATGTGTTTTTTTTTTTTATTATTTTAATTACTTATTTATTTATTTATAGTTTGATTTTATTGTATCATTATTATTATTATTATTATTATTATATTTATTATTGCTATTATTATTATTATTATTATTATATTGTTGTTATTATTAAGTGAGTTAGTTCATTGAAGTGATAATAAAATAACAATAGTATAGTAATTGTCAAGGATTATAGAAATAATAAAATAATTATGATGATTAAAACAGCGTAGTAAAGGATAAAGATAAATGAATAATCAATAGAATAGAACTTTGGCGTGAGGTTTTAGAGGTTGATTAGATTTAATGTAAGTGGTTAATTAGATTTGATTTATGTAATAATAGAATGATACACAGAAGAGATGGAGAAAACACAGAAACCAAAACTAGTGGTGATAATCATAATTTAGAACATATTCATTCTTATATTGTTTTAAAACCATTTGTTAATATCTTAGCTTAAACTGCTGTATGTTGTTGGAGCATTGTTTAATTTGACCCTTCAAACTGTTCCATTGTCGGACCCCACGCACAGATACACAAAAACTCTTCCTAGTGACTCTCACCGCCCTGACCACAAAGTTACCCTTGCCCCTCAGGTTGTACCCTCCTCCACGTACTGTGAAGCATTTCTGAATATTCACTGGTAGTGTTTGTCGACTTACACGGTATAGGACTTGAGCGTTGCTGTAGGTGACAAGATCTGGCAGCTTTAATAACTCAGAAGTTGCGACCAACACATTTGTATGTGTTAAATAACTCACTTTATGTATAATTCAAATTGCCCACTTTTGGAGTTTAAAGAAGAGCAGCAATGAGCTCTTGTAGGTGTTTCCCCATATTTCTATCCCATAGGTCAAATATGGCAACACAAGACAACAATACAATATATACAGAGCCTTGTGGTCTAATAAGTACTTTGCCTTTTTTATCATGAAGATATTCTTTGAGAGTTTACATTGTATGTGTCTAATGTTTGTTTTCCAAGTTAGTTTACTATCTATAAGTATCCCCAAAAATTTTAATTCTGCAACTCTCTCTTTTATAACCTTGTTTACCTCTATCGGCAAATCACAATTTACATTCTGGTTCCCAAATACCATTACTTTGGTTTTGCTTACATTTAATGACAATTTATTAATATACATCCAGATTTTTAATTTACTTAATTCCATTTTCACCACCTCTATGGCAGTCTGATAATCATCATTTGAATAAAATATATTTGCATCATTTCCAAATAATATCAACCTAATGAAATTGGAAACCTTGAAGGTATCATTTATATACAGATTAAACAGGCCAGGACCCAAGGTTGACACTTGGGGAACCCCATAGACTATGGTCTGACAATTGGACTTAAACTCCCCCATCTTGCCAAACTGTTGCCTCTCACTTAGATAGCTATGAATCCAGTTCCATGCCATCCCCCTGATACCATATCCAATTTTTTAAGCAAACTGGCATGATCAGTTGTGTCAAATGCTTTCTTTAGGTCGATACAAATTCCAATTGCACCTTTTATACATTCCAAGGAATCAGTAATTCCTTCAGCCGCCTCCAGAATAGTCATTGCTGTTGATCTTTTCGATCTGAAGCCGTTTTGGCTTTCATGAATGGTTTTATGTTTGTCCGTAAAACTTACTAATGTATTACTGAAGTTTCTCCAAAAGTTTTGAGAATAGTGGAAGCAGAGAAACTGGTCTGTAGTTTGTAAAGTGCTCATCATCACTCTTATACTGATCAATGAAGTGTGAAAAAAAAAAAGCATAAGTCATAAAGTTGAGTTTTAGATGCATAAGAAGACCAAACATACATTGACGTTACTAAAAACTGACAAAGAACAACACTGACGGTGGTTATTTGTTGACAGATAATGATGGGGTGACAGAGGCAAAGTGAATTCCCCTTTGAATCCTTATAACTTCTAATGTTATAAGCCTCTGTAGTATGCTTCAGATGTCCAAAACACATAATGTTAACAGTATGTTTGCCTTTTTGTATATTGATATTTTACACTTTTGTGTCAAATGTTGTATATTATTCTGAAATGATTACAATATCTAAAAAAAAAAAAAATAAATTAGTCAAGCCACAGTTGTTCATGCATACATCTAAAAGTATAGGGAGACTGTAATAATTATAACAAAATGTAATATAATAATAGCTTTAGATTGACAGCATGACTATAATGAAGAATTATAAAGTATATCATTATAATTATAAATACAATAAACTAATAAACATTTATTCGCATGTGTTTCAATTAGTCATTGTATTTCTGTGTACACTTTATTTATTGTTAAAGGTTATGTTCTGAATAGATAGCTGTTTTCTTTTACATTTGTTAGTCTTTACTCATTTCTACTTTATGTGTGTGTGTGTGCTTGTGTAACAGAGCTGTGGTTGGGCCTGAGTGGTTCTGATCCATCCATGGCCGGCATTCGCATCCAGGGCTTCTCGATTCCGTTGTGTGTGTGTGTGTGTGTGTGTGTGTGTGTGTGTATGTGTGTGTCCTGGCGGGAGGCTGGCAGCCGGTGTAGCCACGGCTGGCACCGGGCCACCCCCAAACCTCCCTCCCTCTCTGTCTGAGAGCACAATGGGCGATCCGGTAAAACAATACAGGCCCAGGAACAAGGCCCTCTATAGAGCAAGCGACACACTATCCCTGAAAGAGAAACACTCCAAAACGCAGGGCGGCTAACAGAAATAGAAAGCTAATTTCTGCCCCTCCACCACTTACAGCTACCTGTTACCCTTTCAAAGCCAACAGTTTTTTCTTGCCCCCACTAAAATGATTATTCTGCTGCTATAATATTCCTGAGCGCAGCAGTGGGACATACTCTAGTCTGATAAAAACCAGCAACAGCAACAAGTTGTCTAAACTTAGATGATGACTGTGTTTAGGAATTTTGTGTATTTTGCCTCCAGTCTAATGTTTGGAATAGGCTGATTGTTGTTTCATTGCCATTCTGTTTAGACTGGCATTGCAGACATGCTGCTCTAAACAATGTTTTAATTGACTTTTCTTTTCATATAATATTCTGTTGGTTCATTTTTGCAATAACCAGTGATATGAGACTTCTAGGCTCAGTCCTATGAGGAAATATTAAAGACATATTGGAGTTAGAACAACATATTTATGAAAGCAGACAGTGATGTTTAACCAAGATGTGGTCTTAGAACTGTCTCTATTTGCAAAGAGACACATGGAAGACTATTTTAATTGAGGCATTTTAAAACTGTTTGCAGTATAACAAGTGTAACGGGCTACATGGTAAATACTTTTAACCCTAGTTGCAATCAGACAATATATCAACTGTCATGTTTCTCCCATTAACCCTTAATCGGGCAGGTGACTATTTTTGGTCATTTGCACATACATTAAAAGACAGTGACAGCAATAGTTACAGTGAGGACAGTGAGCCAATGTTTTTTTTATTTCTACTTAATTTTTATATAACTTTTTCATATTTTTTGTCCCACTTACAGACATGAAAACAAATATGACAACGTTACTGACCTTGATTTTCTACATAATAGTAAAAAAAAAAAAAAATTGAAAAATTTCACAAAGTGTCTTGTTAGGTCCTCCAATAATACATTAAAATTCTAGTGAGAATGAGTCAATAATCTCAGGTTCAATGTGGTCTACAGGGTTTGTAAGGTCCACCTCTGTATGAACAGTGAGTGTATGTGCTTTGTTAGGTACCATGAAATAATGGTACTAATGTAAGGAATGATGTTAAAGAGATAATGTGGATGTTGACAGGTGTCTGGATCAACACTTATGTTAGTCTAATGTTCTAAAATACATGTTCCTTTTACCTTACATGTGTTTTTGTTATTTTATTCTGGACACACTTCAGTATCACTGTCTTGTAATAATACATTTCTACATAAAGTGAATAGAATAGAATAGAATAGAATAGAATAGAATAGAATAGAATAGAATAGAATAGATACAGTAAGAGCAAAATATAAATATAAATAAGGGTCCTTTCACTTTACATTATAAATTATAAGCATATCAGCATATAACTAAACAAGAAAATGTTTTTAATATTCATATAGAGATGAATGTGTATATCAGGGATCTGCAAATATCTTCCTTATAAAGTGTGTTCATTTTGATCATTAATAATAACGTACACTGGAGTAGCAACATGTTAGTCATTATTGCTAGTGATAACAAACTGTCCTTGGTTGCGTGGACTGTTGCGTTACAGCTCAGTAAAAATGGAGAATGCGGGTAGTTCACATGCAAATGACAAAAGGCGCAAATTTAATCCCACAAACTGACTTTGAGCTGTGTACACAGTCAACACAAAATCTCCAAAAACACATTAATCCACACACATATACAACATACACACAAAGCGTCATGCAGACACATAAACTGTGCTTTGACCTGGCCCTGCGGCTCTGACAGGTAAAGAAGAAGAGCTGAGTAACCTGTCGATGCAGGTACAGAAACATTCCACATGGCCCCACACACACACACACACACTAAACACACACACAAACACAAAAAAAGCAAGGTGAGGGAGATAGCTCTGCTTAAAATATCGGAGTAGTCGCAGTCGTTGAGATCTGCAATAACATCACCGTGTATGAATCCCAGTGTAGTTTATGTACTTATCAAGGTGAGCAGATCTGCTTTTCAGTGCCCACTCACTAACACCAGTTATAAAACCAACATCTCGTTCTTATTGCTATCTGTGCTACTTTACACAGCTGTCACTGAGCAAAAATCATGAATCTCAGTCCTCCAAAGCGAGAGCAGCTTTCAGACATGTAAGCCTAATCAGAAATCTAACGTTTCCCTTGTTTGCAGATGGAATCTCTCCCATATTTATCAAACACGTCCCATCTCCTCTTCCCCCGTTCCCCCCCTCAGGCTACCGGGCGTATCAGAAATGACTGGCACATCGGCACATTTATCACACCTATCACCATCACCATCATTCTGCCACACATCTACCCAACCCAACACACACGAAGACAGACACACACCTCAGTTACATTACCACTTATGACACATTACACAGCTGATAAGATCCCTCGCGCTGATAGCGTCACCTTGCCCCAGAAAAGGTCGACAAAATGTGTTGGGGAAAACTAAGCAAGGCACGCGCTGGGAGTTTTTAAAACATGCCAACATGTCACAATAGACTGTTAAGGGGAGAAGAGCTCTAATGGTTTTTTAAAAGGCCAAAAATAAAACTGCCAGAAGAAGTGTCTGGTTTTTCTTTTTTGTTTTCTTCCTAACTAAGCCGTGAGATAAAGTTTGGTTTTTCAGAAGCCAAATATCTTGTCACATCTAACACATGTAGACTGCAAACCCAGGTGATTCAGAAGAAGAAAAAACAATACAGCCACAGTAGGTTTTTACATTATTTTATTACTTTGATTACTATAAATGTCCCAAGACACATTCTGTTTGGAATAGTAATATACTGCATCAGCAACAATGGCTTTTAGTGCATGCCCAGAACATTATTTGTATAGAATTAACTGATATTTTTGGTTGTTTTTCTGGCATCTATCTGGAACTGAAGAGATTCACAGTAACAAACGCAAACCTAGAGCTACCTCAGGGTTAAAATCAAAACCAACCGCAGACTCGTATGCAAGAGCAACATCAACACTGAGGTTAAATGCAGAGGCTTGACACATTTAAGAGTTTGCTGGTTAATGTGTAATGTCTGAGACTTTCGGGACTTGTTGGTTTTTGATGATTAACACGTCATTTTTTTCTCATATAAATAAACTGTTTATGTAATTGAAACCATTAAAACTCCTGTGCATGAAATACATGTACTTATTACTGTTGTAAATGTGTATGTAATCTGTATAGTTTTAAAACAATTATTATTATTATACAATGTTTTTTGCACTATCTTTATGCATGCACACATTTTTTTGCACTTTATTGTGTTGTTGCCTTGATCATTAAATTTCCCTGCTGTGGAATCAATAAAGTTTGAGCTGATCAAATCAAATCAAATCGAATCAAATCAAATCTAATATCTACCATGGCTTTAGCAACAATATGAGACTAACTACACTTATTCTAAAAGGCTGTTTCTGCTTATAATCTTGGAACTGATTTTGCAGCTTTTCATTCAGAATTGAAATCTGTCATTATGCATACAAGATACATGTCAAATCTGATGTTAAATTATAAATGTAAAGAAAACCCTTTCCAGAACAATGCATGCAAAGTGACACAATTCTTGTGAGCGCCAGTTTTAGATGCATTCAGTATGACTGATGATGTTTGCATCATGACATTATATTTCACACTGAGTTCACTATGAAAGGCTTAATCCCGGGGAAATAAAATGTTTATATAAGTTATATGACTGCAGTTCAGGCTGCACTACCCTGTATCGAGGCACCACTAAATGAAGTAGTCGTCTTCCACCCAGCTGCCCTCCTGTCAGCAGCTCAAGGCCAATGCACTGAAAAGCAGCAGTTTCAGCTAATTGGAATATCTCTGTCTCACTTTTCCAATCATAGCTGACATGTTACCATGAGAGGTGATGAGATGAAGAGGCCCCTGGGGGAGAGCTGCTCAAACTCTTTACCTTCCCAGCAGCAGAGGAGATGATTAGGAGGCCGAAAAAGAGCAACTGTGAGACACTCTGGAAGAAAGTAGCTCTGTCTGTGTGTGTGTTTGAAGGTAACAACCAAGACAAAAGTTCAACTGTTCCAGGACAAGCCTCAGTCTCGGCCTCGCTGTTTTTCATGTCAAATCTTGCCTCATCTGTTACACCACTTCAGGAATGCAAGGAGTGTGTGAGTGTCAGATTTTGACATTTTCTAAGTAAAACTCAGTAGTTTATATATTAAAACATTGGATAAAGTTTATTAAAATTTCTTAGAATTCACATTTACACTATGTCATGACAGCACTATAGGGGAAAAGATTATGGTATGTGAAAAAACTAGCTAGACAGACCCAGTAAATCATCACATGCCAAAAACATGTCCTAATGCACTTTATTTCACCTTGCTTTATGAATTATTGCAAGTGTAACTCGCCTTTCACACACAAGTTTGTGAGTAGACTAGTATGTGTCTATATCACTTGTGTGTGTCTGTGTGACTTCAGGGTTTAAAATATATATAGAAATCAAGAATTTTATTGTAAGTAGCCTGCAGCGCAAAGAGTGAAATAAACCAATGAGTTGTCTCTGTTAATCAACAGTTGCATTTGAACATTCCTTCATGCAGTAGTGAGTCCCTTCTTACTCTAACACACACACACATCAACACACACACACACACACACACACACACACACACACACACACAAACCTGCCCTCGTCTTTCCCAGGTGTTCCTGTCGTTCTGCTGAACCACAAAAAGGTCAAAGCAGGGCACGAATGCTTTCCTTTTTCTTGTTCAGATCAGTGTAGTGGCCTTTAGATTTAATCAAGTTTGCTCTGGTTTAAAATGGACAAGCTGGTCAATAGCTTGGATATGAGTAACCTGAATCAGGAACACACACCTGTGCTACAGGCCCCTCCCCTGTAGACCTGTCACCTCAGCGGCAGAAGGCAGGTAATGGTACGGGTCGGTGTTGGTGATCGAGTTTTAACTACCGGCTGGTGGTCAGGGCTGTGTGAACCCCACTGTGACCCAAGCGACCTCTCCACGGCAGTTCACAGCTCTGCAGAGCCGGTTCCAGCTTTACCTTGAATGAAGCTTTAAATGAAGCCCATTATTCAGTTGCACAACCTCCCAAACTGAAGTCCCACAGGGGCTCCCCTTAGGGGCCAGTGGGGGCGTCCATTATGGGTCTTCAGCCAGGAGTTAAAGGGGAAGGGGGGCATCTATTACAGCTCTGGGGGATGTAATGTCCAGATGGCCAGGTGCTACAGAGGAACCTGTCCCACCCCGCAACAATCCCAGCTTTCATCCAAGGCCTGCCTCAGCCCTCCACTGGCCTAGACCTGGTGGTCACACTGAGCTGGTCAAGCAGAAAGAAGAAGAGGAAAAGGAGTGGTAGACCAGAAGATGTTCAAATTAAACCGATACCTCCTAATCAACCCACACACCACAAAAAATGTTGCCATTGATGTGTATCAGCTCAGCATTTGTGAACCAAAACTGCATTTTACATAAACAATTCCATGTAAAAGTGTAAATCGTTATAATGTTTTTGCCTTTTTTTTTTTTTACCCCATTTCTGTTAAATATTGCATAGATTTAGGCAGTGACAGCCAAGTTTAATACAGAACTGACAACATATGATAAAAATTGACCCATGATATGTTTATTATGTACCAACCTCAACCCTGCCCATTGGGGAGTGACAAAAACAATCCAGAGAAAGTGAAATGCTAAAATGTGGATATTTCTAATATTATGCAGATGTGTCACTTTTTAGTTCATAAACATTGAGATTAAAATTATCTGATTTGCAGGAATGTAAATTGACAACAGGAGAGTTAACTTGACCTGTCAGTTGTTGCGGTCAGTGCTGCTTGAACATAGTTAACATTACAATATGTTCATCCAAGTTGTATAAAACATATCTAAAAGGTCAATAACACTCTCAGAGATATTTCCCAACCTTCAATCTGTCAACAAGTGTACGGTAAGTGAACTAAGACAGACAGATAGTTATATAAACATGACTGGCTACATCATCTCTTCAGTCGATCATCTCCTCTTTGAGACTGGAATTACCCCAATCACTGATACAGAAAAATCTATATTCAATTCCCTGTTACTCAAGAGCTTGGCAAATATAAAACACGCATCACTGTTTTTCCATCCCTTCACCCCTCACGTTTGCCCACATATATATACATTCACAAACTCCCACATTTCCCACCCACACACATGCAAAATCCCACCCCAATACACACAGGCCCATTGTGAAGCCACAAAACAGCAACAACAAACCACTCAAAAAACACCCAGGGGACTCGCAATTCACCGCTCAATCAATCTAACTGGTGTTGGAGCAGACACACACACACACACACACACACTCCTCTCACATGCATTTAAGTTGCATTTAAATACGACAAATATGTTTTATGACAAATGAAGGAAAAAGCATGCAGACACAGAGCACTACACTGCAATACCCTCGAGGGACAGGCCAGAAAGTGCAGATATAGGATTACTAGAATTGACGCTTCAGTCTTTCCATTGTGAATGTGAAAATCCAATGAGGGGCCTCTAAGTGGATGCACTCACACAGAGAACCTGTTCTAGGGCCGCTAATTAAATCTAAACAGGCGCTGACATTGATTTGAGAGGCCATTACCATCCCCTTATGGTCATAGAAGCCTCATGTGTTTTACAAGTGGTGTGTTCAGGGGAAGCCAGAGCACTGTGAGGTTAACAATTAAAAAAACTCACTGCAACAGGTGGAAAGTACTCATAGAAGGACAGTTTATGCTGTGAAAGTAGCCCTCTAGACCTGTCATAGTGTCAGCAATCTACCAAATTTTATCTCCACTCGCACTTTAAAAGCGAAGAGTTATTTGGTCAATATACCCAACATTCTTATTGGGCCTTGATTGAGTAATGTTTCCACAAAAATTCACACTTAGTAATAGTTCACCTGAGGAGGAGGAGGTGACATGACTTTGCTGATGTGGTGTTGCAAGTTTTAGAAAATTTTCATGCCTTTACTTGGTTTGCTGTACTCCTAGTCAGTATGAGTGGTAACATATGGGTTTCCCCAGGTTACTTTTCTTTCCGAGAAAATCAGAATGCATCATATAAACTGTACTCAGTCCACCTCTGGGTCAGATGTGTCTGAGAAAAACATCCCAGTGCAGTTTAACATGCAGTAACGGCTGGTTTTTACTACACAAGCTGCTACAGTTCACATGCTCTGCCACATCCACAGAGGTCATTTTAGCTCCATCTGGGTACCTGTATTGAGGTCAGATCTTATGCCCGTTACATTCAGGGCCAGTCCAAAATCACATCTTCTAACTGGTGTACCATGTGTGATTATTTTGTTCACATACAGTTCTGCTCATGAGTTTACATACCCAGACAGAATGTGTATTGGATGTTCTTGGATGTTCCAACATGACAATGACCCAAAACACAAGGCTAGGTGGACTTGTCATTGGCTACAGCAGAAAAAAAGTGAAGGAGAAAGAGTGTCCATCTCAGTCTCCTGACCTCAGTATCAATGATTCACTTTGGGGAGGTCTCAAACATGCAGTTCAGGCAAGAAAATCCAAAATCTTAAAGGAACTGAAGGTGTTTTACCAAAAAAAAATGGGCAGATTAACTATCTGAGAAAATAAAGTACCTCATCCACCACAAACACAAAAGATTTGAAGCTGTCACTGATGTTAAAGGAGCCAGTACAGAGGATTAAAGCTGCATATGACTTTCGTCACCAATTTTTCAGCAAATCTGTAAAATTCCAGTCATGTCCTAAGTATCTCGAATCCATAAGTCTTTCTGTGATTACACGCAGCTTAATCTCTTCACTCATGGTGAACAATTCCGACCATAAACAAATCTGCGTGATTATGAATATAGGCGGCAGATGACTCAGGCGTTTCTGGAAATTTGTCATAGCGTTGTATAGTGGGAAGCGTAGTTCCACACAAAGAAACTGGTGGGTTTTGCTTGACAGCGTTTTTTGCTGCTGCTACTGGAGTGTGGAGCGTGGAGCTACACTACCTACAATGCAATGCCGTGACAAATTTCCGGAAATGCCAGAGCCATCAGCCGCTTATATTTGTAAACACGGACTTGTTTATGGTGGAGTACACTTTGGAATTGTTCACCATGAGGGAAGAGATTAAGATACATAATCACAGAAAGACTTATGGATTCATGATACTTAGGCTACGACTCAGGTTTTACAGATCTGATGAAAATAGATGACAAAAGTCAAATGGAACTTTAAGAAATAGGGCATGCAAGCTTTGGATCAAAGTCATTGGATAGTTTCTGTTGTCAGTATGTTTTACAAAGAGCAGTCACATTTGTTTGATAATAAATGGCTTCATCCAAACACTAACCATGAATGAAAGACAAGTTTTTGTATTATCATTCATATTCTCTGAAAAATGCTCAAAGAATCACAAATTCTGCTAGAGTATGTAAACTTGTGAGCACATCTGTATGACTCACCACACCAAACTAATGAGTAACAAGCACAACAGTGCAGCTCAAACAGATTTAAACATACATATACCTGCACACATATACCTGTACCTGTATTGCTGCTCTGATTTGCAAGTGAGTCAAAAAGTGGGCCAAATAGAAGCACATATTAGGACTGTAACCCTGTCAGAACAGTGAAGAGGTGCATCACCCTTTGGACAAAATGCTTAAAATGAGAGGAAGCCTAGCTAGATTTTTGAAATATATAAAGTTTTATGACGTTTGAAACAATTTCAGCCACAAAACTTCTAATCGTATCCATGAAACTGTCAATAAAAGTGTCTTTCTTTCTGAATAATCACTGTGTTTAATTGAGAGTGGGAGGAAAGGAGAAAATGTTGGGAGTAGGCGGTGCAGTCAGAAACTACAGGAAAGGTAGGTTTGCAGAGTTTCAGTTGCCACTCCTGTAATTACCATAAAACTTGACAGCTTTCAGATAAAGTGTGACCAAGCAACAGTGAATGCACAAACTACAAACAAGGATGGAGAGTTGAGAAAGGGAAGACAGAAGAAAAAAGAACTAAAAGCAGACTGCCTGCTGGGGTTTCACAGAGATAAAACTCCTGGAAGAATATCTGTATGACATGTGTTAATAACTCATAAATATCCAAGCCTTCTCTCCTTCTCACCCTTCACCGGGGATACTGCTGCAAGGCATTGACGTCCGGGTGAAGGAAAGTTCAGATGAGCTTGTTTTCCCTGCCTGACAAACTTCATGCAAAGAACACACACGTGGCGCAGGAAATGTTACCTCACCTATACATGAAGTCAAGACATTGCGTGAGAAAACATTAAATATGCAGAGAGGTAACATAAAATTTCTAACTAGGTTTGGTAACAGTATATCTATTGTATATGTAGAGTTAAACAAATCATTTTACTTTGTTGCACAAAATTAATGTTGTGTTTTATTTTATTGCAGCCAAAGTACAAAAATAACTTCTTCTTGTTGATTTTTTTTACAGCTTTGTAGTTTTTGGCCTATGTGACCACTACCACTACTGTTGTGTATTCATGGATTTACATTTCATTTCAATTTAAAACTTGTGAGTTTATTTGGAATAAAAATAAATGATGCTGTCTATTCCTTCCACAACCAGCTTTACATGGAAGAATGTTTGCTGGTGTTACAACCAGGAATTCAGATTACCAATACTTCACTGAAAGATTCACACACAAACTTTTGTTCAGTTTCACACAAATATCTCAGTTTTTCAAAGTACTTAATAATAATTGACAAAGAAAATTATCTGATGTTATATTCATATCTTCCATATCATGGAAGGCAACCAAAAATTCCCATATCCTATGTGTTATTTCTTCTACAAGGCTAATGTATACATAGTTTAGTATCAGCTGTACTGATGCCTGTACAGTAGGTGTGAACATGTGTGACTGTAGAACTTTATCATAGTGTTTTTGACCACGTATTCAGGCTGATTAAAATATCAGTCTCCACTGATTGATTCAGTCACATATGCGCTGATTTATTACAAAGTGTGAAACATGCTGACAATAAGAAACAGTCGACTGGGACCAGACGAAAAGAAAACGCTTTTAAAAATGTCTGGCTTGTCTGAACTATATTTATTTAACTTCCCTTGGTATGTGGGAGTTTTGCTTTTTCATGGCTCAACAATTACAGGAACAGTTTCATCTCGCTTGGAATATTTTAAAAAATGCTCAAACACAGAGAAGCAAAAAAAATTGGGAATCTTATGAGGGTGAAGCCTTGTAGTTGGAAAGAACAGTGATGGAGATAAATATGATAAGGGCCAGAGAGGTAGAGCAAAAAATTTAGAGTAAACAAAAAATAAGATTGATGAGGGTTGATGAAGGGTGTTTTTCTTCTTCCTGAACACTTACTTACTGTCCTACTCTTTCCTCTCTTTCTGTTTCCTCCCCTCAGGCTCATCTCTCTCCTGCATGTCCGGACGGGCTTGAGTCGGTCCCAGGTAAAACTGGTCACCCGAGTCCTCCCCTTCATGTTACCCCACCTCCATCTCCCCTTTAGCTCACCTGCCCTGAGGCAAACCTCCCCCTCCATCTGGCACCATGAGTAAGAACAAGAGAAACCACCGGGGTGCTCCACAGCATTCTGCACTGATGAAACATTACATAAAACAATGCCCCCACTGTTGAGCCAAAGTTTTGTATGAAACAACTTTTTTTTTCCTCAGTTGATTTACAGCAATGTTGTTCCGGAATGAACCCATGAATGCGTTTGACAGTCCAAACTTTTGTTTGTCCCGCTGCTCTTGATGCATGGTGACAATAGGGTTTCTCTCAAGGTTAAGCTGCAGATGTGTTAATGTGCTAAGACTGTGTGATCAGGCTTTTTAAGGCATTTGAAGAAACAGCCAAATGAATAGCGGACGAAGAAAAGAAAAGAGAAGGGATGAAAGAGGAGGAAAAAGCTCATTTCTGCTGACATGAACGGGCTGCTTATAGGGGACAGCGAGCCAGGGCAGCAGAGAGTGACTGAGCTACAATAGAAACACAATGGAGACTCTCCTTCCCCCAAAGCCAGCCATCTCCCCTCACTGGGTTTTTTATCCCACTGTTACCCCTGCCAGGCGACAATATGGGCCAGGCTTGTTCAGCAGAGCCGCAATAAGACAACACTAATAAACGCCAACTTGGGGGAAAAACAACAAACAGCTTACACTTTCAAATTTTACACTGAACTAGTCAGGGCTAATTCCTCCTCCAATGTTTAGGGGAAAACACCAACCCTCACTAACCCCTTCCTTTTTCTCTGAAAATACCCCACCCCATCCCCAACTCCAACCTGTTTATCCACTGTCAACAATACGGGGCCTGCCGTTGGAGCGAGGCACCTGCTGCTTCCTGGTTCATGGCTGGTGATCGGGAGGCGTTCAGATAAACAAACCGTCTCGTTTGGTTCGGGTGTTGACAGCGATGCATTCCCGCTTTTCATCTGCTCTTCTCTTACGCAACCCCACACTGTGCTGGCTCTCTGCAATGCTTCTTTGACAGATTGGTTTCCCTCAGTAAGGTTAAGCATTTTTGTGTGTGGATGTGTGTGTGTCTTTGTGTGTCTTTACTTTGCTTATTCTGCAGCTTAAAATTGCTTGCGCAGACACCATTAAGTACAGCTTGTCAGAGTTGTACAGAGCAGAAGCAAGATGAACTGTTTATCTGTCTATTACAGTTAATAAACCACCCCCACCCCCATGTTATCGTGACTAGTGCCCTGATGGAAGATTTTCCCTAAACTCAGAAAAGAACACCACTGCACCTGACATGAATCACCAAAGACATTAGAGCCACAGGGCCTCAGGTAACCCACTAATCAAACTTACTAATAACTTAAAAAGAACACTAGTAATCCAACGAAGAGTTAATGTTTTCAGGCCACAATGTAATCTGGAGAAGATGTATTAGAGGGCGCAGACTGTCACAAGAAGTTACGGTGGTTTCTTTGTCTGTCTGCTTTGTGTGACTGTCACTAGAGGTCAAGGTCTATTAGCGGCATTCTTATCTCTTCCTCACCGTTTAGACTGCACTTAAGTAAATTAGAGGCCACGGCGAACACACACACTTCCCTCAGTCTAATCTGTTCCTACCGTCCCAGGTCATTCAGATTGTGCCATGGAGTAGCAGGGTTTGACCCTCAAACAATGCATAGTTCTTGGCTTGTATTGTAATATAATGCCTGCATTTGGCTGCTTTTTGTTTGAAAAGTATTTCATGTTATGTATAAGGATGAGTAAATTGGCCATATCCATATATAACTGACATACTGAAGGTACAACAAACTTGAAAGCACAGGTTATTATAGGCCATGAGGTACCACAAGCTCTTGAATCTACTTTTGCTATTGGATGTTTCAGGAAACAGCTTCATAAAATATCCACATTGCCAAACCACAGATACTTGAATGTGCTCAATGGATATTGATCTCCTAAAGTTTAGGTTTACTGGACATTTCTGAACTATAGACTATAGACTTGTCTGTGTAACAAGAATTATGCAGCAGCTAAAGCCTTTGGCCCAATTCCAATTCACCCCTTGGCCCTCCCCCTTACCCCTACCCCTTGGCACTACCCGTTTCAAGGAGTTGGGGTAGAAATATTCCCCTACGAAAGAGGGGAGTTACATCATCAGCAGTCATCAATGCCGCTAAAAACAGATGTGACAACTTTGTGAAAGAGTTTGTCATGCCATCAGCAGCTGTAACCATTTCTGTTGCATAGGCTTTGGGCATCTTTTTGTAGCTATTGGAGGCAGCTGTGGTGCAGGTGGTAGAGCGGGTCGCCCATTGATCGAAGGGACGGCAGTTCGAATCCTGCACCCAACTGTCCGCATGTTGAAGTGTCCTTGGGCAAGACAATGAACCCTAAATTGCTCCCAGTGAGGCCTGATAGTGCCTGGCATCGTGGCAGCCCACTGGTGTATGAATGGGTGAATGTTAAGCTTGTATTGTAAAGCGCTTTAAGTACCATTAATGTGTAGAAAAGCACTATATAAGTACAGACCATTTTCCATTACATTCAAACTGTAGAAATGCAATTTATAACACATTGAAATGTCATTAAACGATCAATCAAATGATTATATTATTTACAAAGAAAATACATACATTTGTGTGTTTTTCATCACACTGCTGCTTTTGTTTTTGCTGTGTTTACCTCCATCTTGCCAATGATTTGAACAGAATTATGGAAGATTTCTCATACCCATCAGTTTGTGCTGCGCTCCTGAAAATTCTCCATTTTGAGGGTCAAACTGCCCTCCCTCTTAACCTTTCCCCTCCGACTCATCGAGAATTGGGACACTCCTCCCCCTTCATGTGAATACACAAAATGGAGGGGAAGGGGGAGGGCCAAGGGGTGAATTGGGATTGGACCTTTTTCACTTCTAGAAAAGTTCAGGCGAAGACTTTCAGGAACAGCACTGCACAGATGATAAGCACAGTATTTTTATTTCCTGGTTGTAGCTCCTGACTTAAAATCATGTATGTCCAAATGTATTTTATTATTGTACTGCTTAATGTCTTGCTAGTGTAAGGTGTTAGGTTCAATATAACATATGTAAAGAAAT
Source organism: Fowleria isostigma (assembly GCA_029814645.1). Lineage (NCBI taxonomy): Eukaryota > Metazoa > Chordata > Actinopteri > Kurtiformes > Apogonidae > Fowleria > Fowleria isostigma. The sequence continues at coordinate 24,857,432 of JAPTGZ010000005.1, read as the reverse complement.
TTATCTGGTTGATGTCCATATAGAAAATGAACATTTCCATTGATTGTCTTCTTGCCCACATCTACAAAAACAACCCTCTGTGGCTCTCATTTTCTCCTTCACAGCAACAGTCCATTAACATCAACAAATTACCAGCACGAAAAAGATCTCCACACAAGCTTCATGTGCCACCAATCGTATCACCCCAACTCAACTTCATTTAGCACAGATTTTTGTTTCCATCATGAGAGAATTCTACTTTACTATACTACTACTCAAATACTCAACTACTATTCACTCTACTATTAACATCTTCTCAGAGGTTCCAAGTGACTTAACACAGCATTGAAAAATTGTGCAGATTACAAACTGGTCAACCTCGAATCATTGGGTTTTTCCTTGACAAATTAATCACTGATATAAAGACACCTATATTCTCATCTGAAAAAATGTAAAAACATAATTTTATTTTAGATATTACAACTTTTTAAGTTTCCTTCTTTATCCTTACTTCACTCCTAACTGTAGTCATGCTGAAGATGACCTCACCATTTATTTGCATTATATCATTAACTTACAGAGGGAGCAGTATTGGTGGAAATGCAGTCAACTAGTACCAAATCAAATAAAGCCGAGTCAAGTGCACTGAAACTGCCTATGGAAAGGTGACAACAAAGGCACAAATGCTACTAATGATGGAGTAGTACCTTTCTCATTCACCAGCATTTCTCATCTGTGTCATAGCACTGACGCACTTAAGTACATTTGGAATATTATTGAATGTTTGGTCCTTTTGTGTGAAAAATTTGTCTTGATGACATTTTTAAAGGTGTGACCTGGACCACAGTGGGGTGGACAAGAACTTTCTATTTTTTGTAATGTTACCTTTCCTTGCACAAAGTATGTGTCGAATATTTTTGTAAATTTACAAGCTAACGTAACTTGTTCATCCTGCCAAAGTCGAGGGCTGAAAAGTCTAACATATTTGAGGATGCTTCAGGCAACAACACAGTGGGAGGGCAAACAATCTGTTCAACTTCTAAATTATTTTGTCAGGATCTTTTCATGTTGGCAGATGAGGCGTGTGTTTGAAATTGACAAGAAAAACTACAATTAATCTGTTTTTAATCTCCATAATCAGTGAGAATAGAAATTAAAATAATGTGCAGATTAAAACTGAGAAAACTTTTGCATGTTTGTAATAGCTTTCTAATTTCATGATCATTGTGTTAATTTGCCTACCTTTTAAATCTCTTGAACATGTTGTTGGGGTCACTCACATTGGTGGGTAGTTACCTTTCTCAGAGTTAAAGCGTCTAAACTGTAGAGCTGGTGAAATCCCTTCATTTCAAATATCAGCTGCTGAATATAAAAACGACAGAGCTCCATGGTGATGTGATCACAGACCGTCCATGACCTCTTGCCAAAGCTGCTGCTGGTCTGTACGTGCTGCAATGGTCAACCCAGGCCAGCATTACCTCAGGAAAGAGATTTTGCTATGAAAACACCAGCCGTCTCCATTGGCTGCCTCCAGTACAAACACTCCCAGGGCTCCCAGAGGGAGGTGGGATAGTTTTAGGAGTTGAGTAGGGATGGAGGGGTTGGGGAACATGGGACAGTGGCAGGACACTGAGAACATTTTGATTCACCGAGGGTGAACCCAACTCATTCTTGATCACACAAAACAGCATGCTTCAGTAATCTGTTCATAATGCAAGCAGTTCAGTCAAACATTGAACTCATGTAGCTGATTATGAGCAGTTAGGATTGCATCAGACTAGTGATCTGCAGCTGCAGGTCCTGGAAATTTTAAACGTGTAATGTGTTTTTTTCTTTCAGTTTTTTTCTTGCCAGTACATCTTATTAACACATCATTTGCTGAACATTAATTTATTGCAAACACTAAAAGATGGACAAAAGTGAGTAAAGCCATATTAAAGCTAAGTTATAATAGTAACTTTTAAGCTGCTATCTGTAAAACCAGGCTAAAAATATTTTCCATGTTTGCTATGTAAATGTAGCACATACATGGTATATGGATGCGATCAATGTGAATCCCCTTCAAACTTTTGTTGCATTAATATTTGTTAGTTGAATCAAATTAGAATACGCATTCATTCATTCATTCATTTTCTGAACCTGCTTTATCCTCACTAGCGTCACGGGGGTCGCTTGGAGCCTATCCCACTCTCCCCATGTCTGTGTGCATTTTCTTTGGGTACTCTGGCTTCCTCCCACCATCCTCACCATCCAAAGACATGCACTAAAAGGTTCATTGATTAATCTTTGGTTTAGTTTAATTTATTTCAAGCTCATGCACTTCATGTACAGTGGCAATTCATATACATGCACAATAATCAATACTGTTCATATGCATATACATTTCATACATGTGTACACAGAGATACATAGAAGGATTGAGGGGGAAAAAAGGAAAGACAAATTTAAAAAAATTAGAGCATGCTATATGCACAAGTCTGCACAGGATCATACAAGAAGAATCTGCATATAGAGTTATACATCCAGAACTGAACATGAAGAATATGCATATGAAAACATACGTACAAAAAGAGACAAGTAGACTTGTAGATCTTGAATATAAACTATACCTAGTGGATGATACAGGAAGGTTATTAGAGTAGAAATACATAGAAACTATACACGTAACATATACCTGAGGCACATGCACAGAGAAGTATCCATTACAAGTGCACGGAGATATTGCAATCCACATGAGTCCCCACTAGTATACCACGCCTGAAGAACAAAAGCCCGAAAGGGAGTGAGAAGAAGCAGAGCTTATTTACTCCCACCCCCAGTTTCACCATTTAAGAAGCGTGGTTGACTTTCGATTTAGAGATTTTCTGTGAATCTAAATTTTCCATAGCTGTGAATGTGAGAGTGATTTTTTGTTTCTATATGTCAGCCCTGTGATGAACTGGCAACATGTTCAGGGTGTACCCCGCTATGTTTTTGATATATCACAGTAATAATAAACAAAAAGAAAAACTGTTTCACATATGCCTATGTCGGTGGTAGAATTAATTTTTGTAAAAACAAAGATCAAGGATGTATTCACCAGCCTGGCCAGCCATCCAGTTTTTTCAATGTATTCAATACTGACAAAATGGAATCGCAGGACTTGAATCCAAATATGAAGGCAGGACTAACAGGTGCCAAGTAAACCAATCACAGATCAGATGGATGTGACACTTTTGTCAGAGAATCTTAAGAATACAGGGTCTAATCTGTAATTCAATCCTTATTTTTGAATCAAACAACCGACAACAGTTGTAAGAAGATTTGTGGATTTGGAAATGACTTTGACTGGGGCAAGAAGAAGTTGGTGCATATGACTTACTGTGAAACGCTCGGCCCCAAGACTTATGATTGGCCTGGTATAAAATAGATCAGACATTATCAACAGTGAATGGAGTAGTTCCAGACCGTTTTCTCACTGAGGAAATGTATTAATGTATTCACCCCTTATAACTTACACCAATTTGGCATTTTTGTCCAAATCAAGATTTCAGGTGTAAAACATCCCCCAGACTGAACAAATGAAAACATTATCCAACAATAAAATATGATTTTTCTCCAGATCAAGAGGAGGAAAAAGAATCTGGATGACGGAAAAATGGGTTATGGGAGCATATGGGGAGAAGAGCTGACAGATTCCTTAACATAAATGTGGTCCAGTCAAGTAAAATCAAGTCTGGAAAGCACAAAAAGCCAAAAGGAAATAAGGATATTGAGTTGGGAAATTCACACTAGTGTAGATCACTTTAAGTTTGTGCTGCTGAATCAAACTATTATGTTAATTCAGTTTCTTCCAGTCAAATGGAATTGGATGTAGTCAATGAACTGACATGACATGCCCATGTAAGACACACCCTTTTACAAACCATTCAGTGTCAAGTATAGGAAGACACAAAGGTTTGATATGCACAGGTCTTTAGTGCTCTCAAACTCGCAATGTGAAACCAAATATAACAAGATCTAAAGTAAAACAACAACATAAACGTTAGTTCAAATGTGAAAAAACCCTAAAATGACTTGAAAATCACAGGACAACAGTTTGCTCATCTGTTTTAAATGCAGTTTGCTGATTTATTAAGGAATAATTTCAAAGTAATTATACTTGTCCCAGGGCTTTCAAATTACACAGAAGGTCCCAATAACACAAGAAAAAACATTGTGTATAAATGGGCCTCACACCTCAATTACATTACACTGAAATAAAACAGGTCATCAGATAAAGATTATTGCGTTGGACAGTGTGTAAATATGGACATTCACATTTTTCCAAACAGTTAAATTGTAATCAGTGATGTTTAAACCTCTCTATGAAATCCATCAGCTACAGATGATGAGCGAGCAGAGAGATATCAAGTCTCCAATCAGAGCTGATACAACAGCATGAATTAAGTCTCTAATGAGATATGAGGTAGATAGTTAGAGGGGAGGAGATAGCATAATGTGTTGTGTCACTTCCCTCATTTCTTACACTTCCTGGGGTGTTGCAGATAACCAGCCCAAATGCTGCTGTGCTTGCCAACGATTGGCTGCAGTAGGCTTATTTACCTAATAAGGCTTGTCTGATTGGTCCCCAGGAGACAATGGCATGTGTAAACAGCCTGGGGGCTCTGGACAGCCGACCGACACAGCATTCCCTTTGTCAGTTAGGTAGCTACTCTAACCGCTGGCAGTCAACACATGCATGATCACACATGCACACACTGGTTGCAGATAGAGTTGGAATGGGGTTTATAGGCCAACTGTGAAACGGGAATTTTTGGATTAAAGCTGCCAATAACTTATTTAACAGTATTCAATGTTTGTGCCAGTATCGAACATCACTGGCTTAAGAAATAATAAAGAGTCTGTGCACTTTTGTACTACTTTAGATTTACAAAAGAGCAGGAGAATTAGTCAGACTGAAGGAAGTACCATGTTAAGAAGACTGTTATTTATTTATGATAAGCATTATTGCTGACTCAGAGGGAAAAACATTAAATCATGACTTAACTCTTCAACACTATGTAAATACCTGCTCAATATATGCAGTGTCCAATTTGTGGTTGATTCATTTGTTACCGAAATAGATGGTTCTTTGACAAATACAGGGGTTGTGATAAAGTTCAAGAGTAGTGGGTTTCTTGTTCCTAGTGTAGACTACAGTACTGTGTTCCACACCACCATACATGTTGATTGGTGCATAATAAGCCCTTCAACATGATAGTCACTCAATCTGAAGATTATCTTTTCAACCACCAGACTAAAATGACACTTTTTGAGTGGAATAGTTTCATGGTGATGAATAGGTATTTGGCTTAAATTTATCTGAAGTTATAGTAGTAAAATGGGTCATATGGGTCTAAACCCACTTTTATTAGTCTTTGGTACATTTATTTAGTTTATAAAGTTTGAATGTGAGCCCTCCAGGTGCTGCAGAGCTATCTTTATATTCATTTTGGCAAAAGTCGAGTGGATTTCTACAACTTGTTTTAATTCCTTCTTAACTTGTTACGTCTATAACTAGTTATGTCATGACATTTGCAGATATATGCATAATGTTCATCAAGACTTGTGACGAACATTTCTCCGAGTACGCCATAATTGTTTGTCTAAAGTAGCGGTTGTAGTTCATACTGAAAATATGTCCAAACTTTAGTTGTTCAGTTGTTGGTTGTAATTAAAGAACACGAGTGGCTGAATGGGACAGAGCAGTATGGTCAACAAACTGAGGGGGTGGGGGAGTGGGGGGGACTCATTTGCATTTGAAGGGCCAGTGCTCAAAACGACCTTTCTCATGTCACTACTCAGAAATAGGGTTAAAGGTGGACCTGTGGAGTTGAATTAATGAAGAATTCAGACCCAAGCATAGCATTTACAATTTATGTAGACCACAGGGAAATGTTTTAAAATACATACTGGTAATTCCATTTAAAAATGCTAAATATCGCTCCTTTAAGGAAACAGAAAAAAGAAGTGTCCATCAATGATTTACCTTACGTCTAACTCAGTCATTTTTTTCTTAATTGTCAATAATAAAAAAAAAAGTTATATTTTATCTATAGTTAATGATTGATCCAACTTCACTGTAGTAAAATTCAGTATATGTATTTTATCCATCCTAAAAACACACAGCACCTAGCATTAGCAATTACCCTTAGTCTATTTATTATTAAATGAATTCAAGTAACTGCAACTTTGAACAAAGAATAGTTAACTACTCTGCATAAAAATGTTTAAAACCCTGCACCTGTCCTAAGACTTCCTGGTTTGTTAACAGGTTACTAATGGATGACGTGACCTAGAAATAAACAAAGTAGTATTCACCACAGTCTTTTTTTTTTCCCAAATGCACCTTTGCAGATGTTGCCAAGATCATGTCATCAAACATAGCTTAGCTAATGTGTGTTCCCTGGAACCACAGCCAGATAAGCAGAAAACAAACGCCTGTCTGCTCTGCTTTTCCATGGATTTGTGAGGCTGCTCAGAGGTGCCAGTCAGTTATCAGTCAGTTGCTGTGCTGCTCAGGTGATTTGGATGAGTGTTTTTCACAGTTAAGTTCAGTGACAGTACATATGGTGTCAGGTAAACCCCCAGTGACAGTTAATGGATGGAGGCCCATGCAAATGTGATGCCGCTGCAAAGATTTTGACAGGTGATTTTCAGTTTGACCTGGGGGCAAGGTGAGGTGGCTGTCCATTAAACAGGACCAGCCCGGGGACTAGGCTGTACCGCATGTCCTAAGAGCCATAAATACACTCCAGAGGTGTGTGTGTAATGGGGGAGGGGTCTGGTGGAAAATATATCACATCAGAAAGTCTACAGGGCTGCTTTCCCCATGTAACATTAAGTGACAAACTACACAGGTATCATGTTACAGCAAGTAGACACTTGTGCACCTGTAAACTTTAACCGTGAATACAGGAATTGTTTGAGTTCCAACAAATTGATGACAATGCTGCATTTGATACAGACTCCTCATTGACAGAAACATAAAGAACAAAAAGCATTAATTCATGTTTGCTCAACCTAAACAATATAAAAAAGCATTGTACGCAGAGGTGTTAAGTAACAAAGTACAAATACTTCATTACCTTGCTGAAGTTGAAATTTCAGTTATCTATACTTTACTGGAGTAATTATTTTTCAGCCAACTTTCTACTTCTACTCCTTACATTTTCACGCAATTCTCTGTACTTTCTACTCATTACATTTTAAAAAATAGCCTCATTACCCCTGTTTTATTTGAGCTTGTCATCGTTCAAATAAAAAAAAACTATCCAGATAAATAGTGCCATCCAGTTCGAGTGAATTTGATTGTGTTTGAATGAGATGTATACACATGTACCATTCCAACACCCTATTGATTTGTACCCAATCCATCCACCTGACTTTTTACACCATTCCAATACTTATATTCAACTATATTCAACTAATCATCATATCTTCTGTTCCACATGTTAATGTTCAGTAATACACATAGATGGTTCTTTAATACATTTGCATTGGACTAAAATGTGTTCATTTTCAATGGTCATATATGCAGCTGAAACAGGTAGATTAGTGCATCCCAAATGTTTCAATATATACATTTCACTGATTTCATTCAATATATACATTTTAATATAACATTATAGTCACTATGGCCTTTAGAAAAATATTTTTTGGGGAGGAGGGGTAGTGCACTATAGGCCCCTGTGACGTTGCCTAGTTCCACACAGAGAGAACCTGCTTGCTTTCACTGGGTCAACATGTTTTGTTGCTGCTACTGCAGCTGCATGGAGCTACACTTCCCAAATTATAATATTTGCAGGTTTTTAAATAGGATTAATATATCTTCTGACTTCCTTTCCATTTTAACATAGGCACTGCTTTGTAGATGTGCTAAACTTAAATACCCATCTAGGGATATTTTAGTACTTACTAATATAAATACATATTCAAAACAACAGTCAATCCATTGTTTTTATATAGTTCAGAGGTATCAATCGTTTTAGTTCAGGGATCACATTATCCTAGTATAATCTGAAGTGGGCCAGTCAAGTAAAATAATAACATAATAATATAAATAATGTCAATTTCAAACTTTTCTTCTGGTTTTAGTATAAAAAAGTACAATGACACAATGAAAACATTTACATCTACAAAAAAATCCATAAAAAAATTAGGAATAACATGAACTGTGAAAAAAATTTTTAACTTTCAAAGAAAAGTTAGTGCAATTTAACATTATTCTGCCTCAGTTTATCATTTTTACAACTTACAGATCACAGTACATCAATAAATATGCATTAAAATTACAGTTCTCTTAATATATTTTGGGTAATTTGCAATTTTTGTGAAAAAATTGTAACAAGAATTTTCATGTTATTTTGCTTTTTTTTTTTTTTACACTAAAACAAATAAGCAATTGGAGTTGTCGTTATTTATAGGTTATGGCATTTTACTGGTCTGACCCACTTGAGATTAGTTTGGACTGAATGTGGAACCTGAAAGTAAAATGATTGTGTATGTCTCCAATGTAGTTTTAGCTTTTTACAAATTCATCACATGGGCCAGATTGGAACCTTTGGTGGGCCCCGGATCGCATGTTTGACACCCCTGATATAGTCTAATATGATCAATCACAGATTTGCCTCAGTGGGTTTTCCACCTTTTTTTACTTTGACCCATTAACTTGAAGGAAATAGAATCCCTAAGAACAGCCACAGACGAGGGATCCTCCTCTGCGTAAACTCTTACGTTCCCTTTTCCACCTCTGTTTAAGTCACATCACTCTTGCCTTGCCTCAACTTTTCCCTGAAACACGTCACCTCATGCTCGTCCCAGCCTTTTCAGGTCCTCAGTCATTCCTTCTGACACGTTCTGTCACAGACGGAGGCTTATATTACCACTGTGCTCCCTAAATGAACCTGTGAACTGTGCCTCCTGAATCTTTCCATCATTCCCAGTCAGGCGGTTTCTGGAAAATCTGGAAGGTAAAGTGGGGTTTTTCAAATCATCCCCACATGAATCCAATAGAGACGGTCTCCCTCGGAGCTGTTAGAGAAGGAGAGTTTAATACGTATAGAGGCGGCAGCTCCCGAGCCTGTTGCAAGTGTGTAACAGAGAGTGAGTGAGTGTGTGTGGGATGAGGGTTTAGGCACGTTGTCTGCGAGGCCGTCCAAGAAGCCCCAGGGCACCTCAGTAAAAGAGATAATTATCTTTTATCTGCTATGTTGTGACGGGAGATTATGGTTCAAATTTACGATTGTTAAGGAGACAATACAACGCGAGGCTGCTCTTTTGAAAGTGTTGAGGGGGTCTCAAACAAGTGAGAGAACTCCCACAATGCCGCAACAGCTCATCCCTCATGTTTCAGGCTTGAGGTCTTTCAAAACAAAAGAGAGGATAAGAAAAACAACACACACTTACTTTCAAGACAGGACTATAGTAATCCAATCATATTCTGCAGGATACTGTGTATATTATATATTATGCCTGTTACAGATATATCAATGAGAAGAATCAGAGATTACAGATACTACAGGCTGCAATAACTTTAGCTTGATTTAATAAAATTACCTTTAAATTAAACTTTAAAATACACTGAAGGATTTAGAATGTGGTCATTTGTCCTAAAAATTCCATTGACAGCATTCTATATTACCATTTAGACCCATTTTATTTTCTAATGTCACACATTATTTTGGTAACATAAAATCAAATAAAATGCTGAAAAACTTGCAAGATTTTTTTTCTCATGTCTGTGAATTCAGTAAGAAGATTTATCACAGCATAGCTTAGGAAAAAAAAAAAAAAAAAAAAGCTAGGAGGAACACTAGTCTTTTGGTGTTCAAGAATAAAACCATCCACCCAGAGCACCTCTACAACTCTGTGATTAACATCTTATATCCTGTTTGCTTAATAATACCAAAAAACAAAGTGTAAAATCAACATGTTGGGGGTTTTATTGGGCGTTGACTATTTCTCACTTAGAAGCATTAACTTCCTGGAGTCTTTGTTGCCATGATGTTGCCAGGCAACCAGTGGAAATTGAAGGAAGTTAATGCCCCGAGTTAATAAAATAGCTCACCACATAAACCCCCTGAAAATAACTGTAAATTTTGTATGAAAAATATATAGGCTCAGTAGAGTTTAAAATAAGGTTCTGTGGGTTTAGTTTCTCATGGCTGACTCACAAGTTGAAGACGTCCCTTTTTTTTATTTTTGCATTTTAGAGTCATGTTCAGGAACAAAAAAACTATGCATCAAAATACAATACATGTAAAAATATAGTCTTTATGGCCTGAGGTCAGCATAAAAAGGATGATTCCAGAAAAGGATGAATTTTTTTTTTTTTTTTAATTTTCACATCATTCATATTTCCATCACATAATATCAACTAGAAGATGAATAATAATTTATCCCTAAAAAATACTTAATTCAAGGGCTCAAGCATTACTTAACATACACATAGAGAGGAACCATTAATCCACAACAAACAACCTGCTTCCCCATGTGTGACCGCAATGACACAGATTGGTCTGTTTCTTAAACCAGTAACCTACTACAAACAAAAATCAGTATACCTAGGTGAAAAACTGAGACCTAAACCAAGAGATGAGGTTTTTCTCATTATATTTGTAATATGAGCACTGGCAAGAGGAAGCGTATGTCATATCCTGTGCAGACATGTTATACTTCCTGTGGTACAGGGCGGTGATCATTTTCAACACACTGAGGAAATGATTATTAAAATTGAGACTTCACTCTCTAAAAATTACTTGTTATCATAGATGCAGTTAGCATTAGCTTTATACTCCAAACAGATCACAATATTGCAAAAGGCTGACAGAAAATTTAAAGCTGCAGTGATTGCAGAAATTCTATAATTACCTTGAAGTGGGAGTGAGAGGACATAAAACTGATATTCATCATTCCTTTTTAAGCTGTAGAAAATATACCTATGATATCCAGATGTTGTCTAATTGCAGGTAGGAGGATTCAATTTGTGATTGACAGCTGTAATTACCAATCATGATCAGATTCTGTTAGACATGACCTGGATGTGACTCTACTGGTCTACATGTTGAAAACATCAAAATGGCTTCACTTTTGCATAATCGCATGAAATAACAACAGATTCATCCTTATTTGTGTCTCATCTTTGATTTGGACTGAGAGGAGAGATCTGCAGAGAGGATGAGTGTTTAAATGAAAATTTATAAATTAAGAAATTTTCACTTTCTGGATTTTTTCCCCCTGATTATCTCTCCTGCAGCTTCAATCTCTTTAAGCAGCAAAATTCCTAATCTAATTTCTCTCATATGAATTTAATAGTAACACTTTGTTTTTATCCTAAAATCCCACTTAAAGTCATTGAATTCATCTGACATAGTGACCCCACATTTGACCTGACTTTGATGGAGATGAACTGTTGCTGAGAGACGATTACACCCACAAATCTGTCATCATCCTCACCTGACAGACAAAGGGCAGACACAGGAAAAGAAACACAGAGAAAGAGAGACAAATAAGTGGCTGGTGATGATGATGATGATGATGATGATGATGATGATGATGATGATGATGATGATGATGATGATGATGATGATGATGATGAAGGAAAAAGGAGAGGAGATCACAGAGCATTTGTTAGTCTGGATCACCTGAGCCAGTGGCTGCACATCCACTCACCCTTGGTAGACGTTCCAGAGGGAAAAAGGTCATCCAGAGGCCATGGGGTCCCAACACAGGGCAAAGCTCCCCTCAATCCTTTTATATATACACATACACACACACACACACTGCTCCCATTCTCATTCCGCATGCCCCCTTGACCTCACTATTAAAACACAGGAGCAAATCTCCCGATTGGTCGCAGCAGCTCAGAAACAAATGATGCCAAATACCTGACTTCTGCGTGGCCTTTCTGAGGGGAAGCATAAGAGGACTGCAGCCGCTGGATTTGGCATCCCACTTGTGCAAATACATTCTGATATTGGAAATGTGGTTTGTAAAAGTGCACATGGTTTTGGAGGGAAACCATATAGGGCTTAGAAGCCACAGCGACATTTCAGTAATAGCTACTGGACTGAGAGTGTGTGAGATCGACTCAACAAGACTGAGTTAACTCTTCAGACCAAACAAAAAATCTGATGAAGATGGAGATGATTCAATTAAATATGGTGTTTACCAAATTAATTAAAGATTTGTTAAATGTACAGGAGAAGACTGCATTCTTTCCCCTTTGAATGGCAGTATTATCGGAATTATTATTCATCAAATATACTGTTAACTGCCTCAATTCAGGACCACTACTGAACATTTTAGTCATTTTTTGAGCATTACATAAAAGTAATGTTTATGTTTTTGGTTTAGTTGATAAATCCTTATTTTACACCTCTCCTGTCACTCTTTCCACTGTTCAATTCTATTTTTCTTACCGTTTCAGTATGTATTAATTTTCAACAGTTTATACATTTTACAGTGTGCATTAGTTTTCTAAAGTTTTACTATAGTTGTGTCTAGTGTATTATTTGACTGTGAATTATGAAAAATAATTAAATCCAATATCTGCATGCATACAACAAACTAAAAAAATCTAATTAAACATCTGTCAGGTAAAAGAAAAACAGACTAGCATATTTGACATTTATGTGCAGTTTTTTGGATGTGAACTTCTGAAATGAAATAAATAAAATGATTTATTTGCAGCTGCTAAATCTGTACATGGAGTTGTGAATGGTGAGACCTTTATACAGATAACCTCAGAATCAGAAGCAGTTCATAATTTTAGACACTGATACAGACAAACCGCCTCGGCCAGTGGTAAATAAAAACTGTTTCAACTTGATCGTGAACAGAAGAAATATGTTTTAGATTTACAAACCTCTGAATGTGTCCAAGATAAAATGATTGTTTAGATAATACTAGGATACTTGGATTGAGCCACACACATTAAAGGCTAAAAGTCAGGTTTAGTTCATTCTTAAATCCATAAATTGGATTTATCAGGTGATTTTCATACTTAGGATATTTGTGCATTCTCTAAAAATCACATAACCCCCCCCCAGCCCCAAGTATATCAAGTATAAGGAGTGTTGTTGTAAATTTTGCGCTGTGGGAGTACTGAGTAGAACCGACAGCATTATACATAAAAGGGTGTCATCAAATTGAAGCTATGTCTGCTTTGTGGTCAGACTATTAGTTGAAACCAACACTTAGTTCTTCCTGTTTGTTTCCGATTTAGGCACTTGAATCCTCACCATCAGAAAAGATAGCAGAGTTAACCCTGGTGTACTTTATATTACACACTGCTTGGTCTGTATCCAGTAGATTAAAGTGTATTTATCTTATTTACTTGATCATTTTTATAGTATATGTTTTAGGGTGTACATCACATTTCAGTGAACTCGTCCCATTACACTTGAACACTTTGATTGCAGTGATATTAGGACGATGAAACGGCTTGATAAGTAATCTTAGGTCAGAGGAAAGGGCTTGAAATGATGCCGTTTCCTGATAATTCCTTTTTGCTAAATAAATAATAGATGTTTGATGTGTGGACAGCGTTGCTTGTCATCCGTGTGTATTTATGTATCAGTAGGATGAGACAAAAGCCCGTTCAGCCCGTGTGGCCTGGCCTCTTCGACCCTGCCATTGGAGTTGTTCCTCCATTGCCACTGTTTATTTCTGCTCTTCCTGTTTGTGCTCAACTGACCGTAAGGGCCATTCCTGTGAATGCTGGGTTAAAAAAAAAGCCAGGTTGTGGTTTTGATGAGTGGTAGAAGGGTGTGCATTCATACAGCGTGTAAAGAGATGACTCTCAACCACAGTACTAACATGTCAACAGAGATTAAACTAGTTTATTATTTTCAAAGAGGAAAAGAAATTACGAAACAAAAGGCAGTCATATTTTACACTAGTGATTATTATTAAATTTTTACAACCATTCAGTCTGCATAACATAAAGAAATAATTCTACATCTTTGTTTCTTTCGTATTTTTGGTACTCTGATTTATACATACAAATAACAAATACAGGAACTTTTTTCACAATGCATATAATCTGTGGGCAGGAAGAAAGTCTTTCAGGTGATCAAATGTGTGTGCATGTGTGTGTGTGTGTGCGTGTAAGTGTGTATACGTGTGCGTGTCAACACAAACCAAGAGCCCGAGACCTATAGCACATCCAAAAGAAAAAAAAATAACAGAAGAGAGACGCCTGCAGTCAGAGCCGCCGACTCTCTGCAAACTTAATGCAACACAATTCTCGCAGGCAAAAACTGAGGCCTGCCCTTTCTCAAAAGTCTGTCCTTCTCCTCTCCTCACCTCCTCCCTTTTCTTTCCTCCGGGTTTCGGAGGTGTCCTGTCCTCTCTCCTCTGGCGGCAAAGTCTCTCCACCTGCTGCGACTCGTACCCTTCTCATCATTAGCTGCCCAGGGGCAAGTTTCCTTTTTTTTTTTTACTTAATTAAAAAGTCTTCATTAAATGTACTGTATTTCATACAATTTGTACAAATATATTCAACGTCTGTCTCTCCTCATCTTCATCAGCAGAAGGAAGGGAGTGGGATTCCTGTTATACAGGTGCAAGATGTGGAGAGGCTGAATGGGAAATAAAGGGAGGGGTGTCATAAAAGTTTTTTAATGTCTGCTTTTGTGATGTCTGTGTGTGGAAAATGGCTTTTTGTACACAAATGGAGCTCCTTATCATGTGGATCAGCTGGGAGGACAGCCTCTGTGGTGGTGGTGGTGGTGGTGGTGGCAACTTGGAGAGAAAATGCTCTTTCTCTCCCTGGTTGGGGGAAAAACAAAATCCCCTCCGAGGTCAGTGTGCCCCAGTCAAGTCAAGTCTGCAAAGCATTCACATCGCAGAGGTACACTGTGATTTTATAAAAATAAGATACAACTGAGGACAAAGGAGTCTAAAGCCTGTCGTTCTCACACCGCAGCAAGGTGGTGAGACAGGGGAGCGTAGGTCGGGCCAAGGAGCGGTTTATTAGTCTTTTGGGATAAGGAAGCAGGTCAGCAGAGGTACCGTGGGGTGTGGTGGTGGCGAGGCCGAGGGTTCAGGGGCGGCCTCGCTACATGGGAAGGTCTAACCCATGGCTGTGACCATACTGGAGTGGTGGGGGGCGAACGGGAGGCTTGAGGAGGGGTGCATGGGTGTGGGGGTGGTCAACATGTGGCTGGAGTGTGAGAAGGGAGGGAAGGAGGACATGTGGCGGGACAGGGCGGCCGGGCTGAAGGAGCTGCTCTTGTCCATCAGGCTCTTGGAGAAATCATCCATGTTGTCTTGGGACTTTTTGCTCTTCTTGGACTTGCTGGACATCTTCCTGTTCCTGGTCTGGATGCCTTCCTTCTTCATGGTCAGAGGTCGGTTGATCTGCTCTCGAAAGGACACAGAGAAGAGGGCAGATTAGTATTTTATCTGTAGGGTTTTAGAACATTTTACTCACATGCTAGATACACATCTGCTAAGAGAAGATTTCGATCAGGATACATTTATTTTGACCTAACAGTGGTTTTAGACATGGGCCTTTTTTTGAGGAGTGCCTGTGTTTTAAAATAAAGAGAAAAATGTGGCACAGATAGAGCTTTGAAGGCAGAGTTGGGGTTTTGGTACAGACATAATGACATGTAATGGACTTCTATTATGAGGCCAATCAGACCGTCCCATCCTGAAACAGAAGATTGTTTACATATACTCTTTGTGTTAAAGTGTCTGTGTGTGTGTGTGTGTGTGTGTGTGTGTGTGTGTGTGTGTGTGTGTGTGTGTGTGTGTGTGTGTGTGTG
>JAPTGZ010000005.1:24782632-24793185 GCA_029814645.1 Fowleria isostigma | reverse complement strand
ATCTATCTATCTCTCTATCTATCTATCTATCTATCTATCTATCTATCTATCTATCATGTACATCATGAGTAATTCCAACCACATGACTCTAAATTTACTTGCTGACATATTTAGGTTAAAATATTTAGGTTAAAAGCAAAGACACACTTCAAAATGTAGGATATTATAGTTTTTATCTGAATTATGTCAACAAGAATCTAAGAGGACACTATTTAGAGAGATTTTATTGAAGGAAACTAAGCAAAGATGTAAACGGTGACAAAAAAAGTTGCCATTTGTAAGGTGACAGTGAAATAATGGCCTCAGCGCCTCCTGATGACCAGCTTTCAGTAAACTGGAAATGAAGTTTGGTATGGCGCCATATCTCCTCCTCCTTCCCCTGTCCATCTGTGTTTTCTCCTCCTTCCCTCAGTTTCTACTTGTGTTTAGATAGAGGAGCTTTGGGGAACCCAGGGGACAGGAGGTGAGGTCCACAGATAGAAGACCCCATTGTGGTCCAACGGGAAATGCATTGTGGCTGGATTTGTCCAGTTTTATGTAAAAGCAATACTCTTTTCACCTGAACTAATACAAGCTGTAGCGTAAGCCCCTTACTGCCATGTGCTGCATTTTTCCCCTAATCTCTCTGGATTCAGCAGCGTCCCCACATACCTCAGGGCACTCACTGATAAAGCCTTAACTCTATACGACTCTCCCTCTCTCTGTCTCTCTCTCTTTACTCTCTCTCCACTCTCCCGGCCTTGTTTGCAGTCTCTCGTCCGTCGCCTTTTTTCCCTTCCTCCTGCCCCTTCCCTCTCTTTTCTCTTTCCCAGGACACCGATGAAGCAGCCTAGCAAAAAATTAAAGTGATCAAGAGATTTAGAGGAACGAGGAGAAAATCACTTTGTGAATTCCATCTAGTAGAGGAGATGAGAAATGTTGAGGGAGGAAGAAAAATGAGCAGTGAGAGAGCAGGAGAGAAAAGAGAGGCAGGGAGGGATGTCGAAACTTAGAGCCAATCTACTTCAGTATCGTCTATGATTAAAGGACGACACAGGCTATGTCCTGGAAAAGACTGCTGATTGATTTCCGGACCAAACATCCACGTCCACCGTCGTCCCAACAGACCCCATCAGTATTAATTATTGGTGCCTTTTCCTTTTCTTTAAGGGGCACTACGGGAAACGGGTGCATGCTTCTGTGAAGTTTATTTTGGAGTCTGTTTTATGGTGGGAGACAGTTGTTTGTTGACAATAGCAGGCTCTAAGTTAACAGTACTCAGGAGCAAAGTTTTACTGAAAACCTGACCCACGTCCTCTACACAAAAGTCTAAATGTGCAGACTGTCAGCATTAGGTAATTAAGAAGGCCTGGAAAGGGCTCATTCACACAGCGAATAAACAACCGATTAAGTTTTCTTCACACAATGTTACAAATTGCACTAAAAACAAGATACAAACTTTACAACTTTCCAATACAAGAGACCATTACGTCCTTATTTCCTCATCTTCCTGAACAACCCATCTGCTTGGATGCAAAATTAAATTCCCATTGTCAAAATTCAACCCCATTTCCTTCCTAACAGTTTTGGCTATGGTGTCTTCTTCATCAGTACATCTATAATACCCTTCACCTGGGAAACCTTAACATGATAGGTTTACCTTCTTATGCTCCATCCGTACCTATAACAAAAGCATTCTGGGTCAGTTGAAGTCTATTTGATCTCAGACCAGGTAGAGTAACTCTAAATGAATCAACTTTTACTCAAAGTACATTTTTAATAAGTTATTTGAAAATTTAATTGAGTGAATCATTGCACTTAAATTGACTTTTACTTAATTAAGTTTCACCAAATATTTCACAGTTAGTGCAGATTTCCTCCAGAGGATTAAGGGTCCATGGAAAATAAATAAAATTCACAGAATATTTCCTAACTAAAATAAATTAGTACTCACACACCTCTTAAGTAATTCAGAAAATTTTCTTATCTTTGTCTAAATATCTTAGAATTTTTTGTCTGACACAGTACAAGACTTAATTTTTTTTTGTTTGTACATTTTAAAGTATTTGATAGGTACAATACATAAAGGTATTGTTACATTTGAAATATATATAAATATATACTGTATGTAACCAATGCAATGTATGTAGAATTTGTAGCCATAGTAGTTTGTAGACCTTCACCACAAAACATTAAAATAATGAAATAAAACAATTACAAAGCTGCAGTAAAAATCAATATTAAGACTGAAAGTATAATAATAAACACAGTTTGATAGAAACTAAATAGGAATTTGATGACAGGATAAAAATTAGATTAGATTAGATTAGATTAGACAAAATTAGATTAGATTAGATGAAATTAGATTAGATTACATCAGACACTTTATTCATTCCAGTGGGAAATTCCCATTTGTCTTTCACCTGAAGTATTTGCCCTTGTATTGAAAACAGTTTTATTTGTGATGATATTACAAGGGTTTCCAAATCTAACGACCATTAACTGAGAAAGATTGTCCAAACTTATATTCTTTGATTATTTTGTTAAAATGTGTAACAACTTTTATCTTAGCATGGAAGCCTTTTTTTCCACATAGAAAAATGGATCAGTGAATGTATCGTGTTTTTTTTTTACCTACCATTTATTATACAGACAGACATATTTACCCTGTTAATACCATCTCCATCATTTCTTGATTTTGAAGAATTATTTCTCATGCTCATAATTGCAACATACATTATACATGTCCATGCTTAATCCTTGGCCCATTGAATTTTTTAATCCCATTTACATATTTCTTTGGTATATCTTCCTGTTTTTATATTGCCTACAGGTCCTCATAACAGATGCTTTTTACATCTGACCAACAACAGCTGAATGACAAAAGGCTCAGGAGCTCCCGGTGTAAAAATAAAAAGCACAGACGGGATATTTATTACAAGATTAATCTTGCATTTAAGCCACTTAAATATCTCTGAGACACATTTTGCCATTTTTCCCTGAGATTCTTTCTGATTTTAAAGTTGTGCTGAAGTGTTTCCATCAGGCATATTTAGCTTTGCACAGGTAGGAAGGCGCCTTTTTCCCTTGTCAGCCATGATTTGTCAAAGCACTTTGAGTTCCAGCAGAAGCTAGTGTAGGTCCTCCTCTTAAGCAACCAAAAAGCACATAGCGCTGACAGAATCTGTATTCAAATGAAGATCCTGTCAAGAGAGATTAACTGTTCATGAGCCCACACAGGGATATCCCTGCCAAAAACTACAGATATTATAGCACTGACTAGTGCTTTAACATCACTTTATGTCCTCTGAGGTCTTCTTCCCCTTCCTGCGCTTAAGTATGACTTTTAAAATGTTACTTTCTCTTGTTTCTTTTTTTTTTTCTATCTTCTCCTAATCTACCTCAGGCTCGCAGGATGTCATGCCGTTGAATATTATTTGATCTGGAGCTGTCTCGTCAGGGAAGCCTGGGATTGGACAGTTTGCTGCTGAGGGGATATACAAACTGTGAATTTTCAGTCTCTGAAGTTCAGCATAAGAATGCAGTATCTTCTTTCTCCTTCACCTTGTCCTTGCTTTGGTTCCTTCTCTTCCTTCTCACTCCCGCTCTGTTTTATCTTGTCCTTGTGTTTGTCCTCTCCCTCATCCTCCTCCTTCTAGTAAATACTCCAGTGTCTTTTGAAGCTATTCTGCTCCTCATGTTTTTGCTCTTCAGGTTTATCCAGAGGTAGATGTATGAGACTCAAATAAAAAAGGAATCTGAATAAATGCGAAATGTGTGAATAGTTAGACGTACAGATCGTTTCAGACAATGTAATGGTGCCAGATACATTACACGATATATGCCCTCAAAATTCATTCTCTTAGATTTTTTTAATACTCTGAATGATGAAACAGTATGAATTCCCGTGGTATCCATAGAGCACTGCTACCTAAATAGAGGGAACCCAGGAGTTACTCAATTTACATCAACACTGTGGAGGTACAGTACCGGAAAAAATTATTAGACCACCCTTGTTTTTTTCAATTTCTTGTCTATTTTAATGCCCGGTACAACTAAAGGTACATTTGTTTGGACAAATATAATGATAACAACAAAAATGGCTCATTGAGTTTAATTTTAGAGCTGATATCTGTTCATTTACCATGGTTTTCTTGATAATAACCTAAATCAAATTAGTTATTACATTAATATTTATGGTATTGTATTGACAAAAACAGTGCTTTTATTGCTTTTATTTATTCCATGTTTTCTTTTCTGTCTGTTTTAGTCACATGATACACACAGGAGTTAGTACCTGATTGTATAACCATTGTTTTTGATGACTTTTGATAGTCTAATCATTTTTTCTGTCATTATATAAGCTGTAAGTTAATATAAGAGCAACAGAAAAACTGTGTGATTACTTTCTGGGGAAAAAAGAGAAGACCCACAATTTCTTGTTTTTTCTTTTTTCACAGCATGAATTTAGAGTGAAAATCAATAAACAGTGACAACTGTGAAAATTTCCAGTACTATTGTAGAACATTTGTTTTGACTTCATGAGATACATTTTGCTACCTTTATTTTAATTTATTTAATCTTAAAGTAGGAGTGGTAACAGAAAAAAATTAACTGTATGAATAACTATAATGCAAATCTACTCTTCCACCCAAAGTGTAACTAGATTTTCTGTTGTATCTGTGTCATATGTAGACAAGGTAAACTCCATAGTTTGTGATGGTGACTCAGGTGCCAATATACTTCTGCACTTGTGTTTTGTTTTCAGTCGGGGCTCTGTAAATGCACATACAGTATTAAACCCCGACTTTGGTGACTGTACTGTCAGTCTCCATAATAATATAGTCACATCCATACAGTTAAGACAACAGTTGGGTTTAAATATTATTAAATATGCTGTAAGTTACTTCTTTAATTAGATCTCACAACTTTCTCTGAATTTAACAAAATGCTAAGAGCGTAAACTTAATGATAAAATTGAGTGTAAAACATGGCTCAAAATCATCAAAAGCAGTCCAACCATTAAACACCGTAACACAGATTGACACTAGCAAAACACTGATGATGAAATTAAACATATGTTGAGATCATAAGTGGTCGAACATTTTTATTGGCAACAGAGTTATAAGTAGAGATGCAGCAGACATCAGTATCAGGCCATATTTGCGGATATTGACCAATATTGGCATTGGCATATTTAATAGTTTCATAGATGAACAGATAATGTTCCTAACTTTCTATTATAAATTCCTTTAGAAGAAATCTTTATCTGGTGGAGTACCTCTTACGGGTGCAGCACTGTTTACTACTTGTTAGTGATGTGCAGATCAATACTGAAATGTCGATATCGCCGATACTAAATCTTCACACTCTAGAATCGATTCACAAATCAAAATATTGATACTTTTGATACTTTGGTCATTTGAGGTGGTGTATATGAGGAACACAGTGGAAAATAAATAAACTATTGGGATCTTGTCCAAATGATACGTGATTTGTGGTTACTACTTCTTCTTCCACCTGGGTGTGTACTGCATCATGCTTCTCACTCAGTCAACTCTGACTCAAAACAGAACAGACTAAAGGGGAAAGCAGTAAATATGTTATTGTTCCTTAACCCTAGAACACTATCGCCGGGTGATTTTCACCCGGTTAACATGGTTAACCAATGGGACCAATTTTAGCGATAGTGTTCTAGGGTTAACAAAACTAGTGAATGAATTAAAGTGTGGATGTTTGATGCTTTTGTTGAAGTGTTACATGTTCAGTATTTTCATGTTTCATGTATTCATGTGTTGTGAATTAATACACAAGTTTTCAATATTATAATAGTTCTCAATACGTAAATAACATTACTCTCATGTCTTGTATTCTTTATGAAACTAGGACTTAAAAGACACATTTTATTGTATTATTTTTTTTAGATTTTTCAGACATTTAGTATATTTGTACAAAGTATCGGTATCGGATCAGCATCACTGATACTAGCCTGAATTTTACTCAGTATCTGATTGGAAGGTAAATCCATGGTATCGAACATCACAACCACTTGTTGACTTTTAGAATTTAACCACTAATACACAACACAAACAACGATTCATCCGAGAACCTTTCATGAAACATATTTAACACCTATTAAAGAAACGTTTTGTTATTATTACAGTAATGATTTTACTGATGTTAAAACAAGGAAGAAAAAACCTGTGCATGTTGCGGGTGGGAAGCCCCGGTGGTGGTGGGTGGGCGGGTGTGTATGTAGGTAGGAAGCCGTGCATCCACATATCACTGCACTCCATCAGAAAATTTCTATCAGCAGATAAAACAAGGAAGAACAACACCTCAGACAAGATACGCCCACACTAATCTCCAACACTTATCAACGTTTCCCTGCTAATACTGTATCTCCTCCTTGAGGTTTCCCTCCATTTTCCCTGAGTCTCCACCCACATGACCCCTCCCTGAACACACACACACACACACACACACACACACACACACACACACACACACACACACACAGACCATCACACACACATCATCACCAAACTCCTCTCCCACGGCGGCCCTGAGCGCGGCGGCCGCCCTGGCAATGTGCTGCTGTGTGATACTGAGAGAGGGCAATTCAGCTTCTCATAAAGCCCGGGCTATAATCTGCTCCCAACGACAGGTCCACCTACCCCACCCACACACTCACACACCTTCATGTACGCACAACCTCACCGTGTCCTCGCCATGCTACACCTACACACATACACAGCCACGACTTAAAGCAGCACCCGGAATGACACGCACCATTATAAATAGTCTAATCTATATGGTAATAGTGTTGTATTCTACAAGCAGAGAATAGGGATAAGATAACATTGTGACTTCAGGGTTTGTACTGCCTTCTATGGTAATTGTTATCAAAGGTTATTTGGGATGACATCGGCGGCTCCTTGTGATTGGCTGGGCCCTGTTATTTACGATATGAATTATGATAACCATGATGTCTCTCTGCTCCTCTCCCTCGCTGCTGCCTTGCTGGCCGCCAGATACAATAAATTGCTATCGTTAATCACGGCGCTTTGTTCTGCCATGATTACCCCTCCACCGCAATAAGAGTTTTATTTAAGAGAGAATATGGATTTGTCATCCTTCTGGCGGCAAAATGAAACTGACAATATTTTATGTCCTGACATTTAATTTGTAAAAGCGGACGCAGGCTGCATTTGCATTTTATGACACACTCTCCCTCTTTCTCTCCCCTGATCTATCTCTCTTCCCTCCTCCTCGATGTCTTCCTCTCTTTTTATACATAGAGTGGAGGTGACATTTGTGGATCAGGTTGGGGCTGGAACGAGAGCAGAGGAAAGGAAAAGGCGAGGCAATGAATGCGTTTGAATGTCGGCCAAAGTTTACGTGTTTTATTTGCATGCTGTTTTTTTTCTTTTTTTTCCTAGCACATCATCTCCTACTGAATGAAGTAAAAATATTTTTGCCTGGCAAACCAGTGCTGTTGATTTACATAACATAGTGAAAAGGAATCTCTTATCTCAGGAGTATCAATACATTTGTAAAGATAAGTATTGTCGTTTTGATAAGTGGAGCTTTATTTGTGAGAAACCATATATGTGAAGGTGTCAGTCTTGTCCAAACTAATCTTCAAGGGTGTTGTTCCTTTGACATTCCCAAAAAACACTCACTGTAAACTCACTGAAAGCAGTATCATGGCATCAAAGGGACAGAAAGATCCAAATATAGTGAACCATACAACCCTAGAATTCTCTCTAAATATTAAAAATACATTCTATTTTCAATGTAAAGTTAAGAAAACTGAATGGACATTGGTAAAGTAACATAAACATTATAAAAAATCTTTACACTTTACTTTGAAAAATGCAAAAAAAGCAACAGAAAATTAATTGGCAAATGCATGACAAGGTAAATAGTCACAACATTGAAGAAAATGGCAAATGATTGGTGGAGACATTTGACAGGACTATAAAACTCACTGACAATGTTGCCCTGATTGGTTTTAAATATTTTAATGATGATTTTACACATTATAGCTTTAAGAGAAATGTAAACAATCATTTTGCATTTTCTTTTACACACTCTCTGTCAATTGAGTCACATTTTGCATTTCATTTAACTGGAAACCTGACGGATGTCTCAGTGCAGATTCTTAATAAACAGATCGACTGCTGTTTACTGTTGCACTGCCACTGGGATCCATATTTAAACAGTCTACCATGCTCTCACACATTCACTCACAAACACACGCACAGCATTACTCTCAAACACACTGTGAGGGCTCTCTGGGAGATAACCGTAGTGAAGTCGAGCTATTTCCTTTTCCTGTTTGTGTGGTGCCAGGCAAGCCACCCTGCTGCCACCGAGGAATGTTGATAATGCTGGCCCTGGGCCCTAATGCACACACACACACAAACACACACACACACACATACACACACTAACAGACGACGCCCATGTTATTCCACCAACGGCAAAAAACTTAATACATGTAAACATGATGGGGAATAAACTCCTTGAAAAACAAAAAAAGCCTCCAGAGAAGACTAGACTTTGAATGACTTTGACCCTGTGTTGCCTTAGCCGACTTGAATACACACACACACACACACACACACACACACACACACACACACACACACACACACATTCTCAATGGCGTCCGTCTCTTTCTCTCAGCTCCACCTTCCTCTCACTTTCCTGACCTTCCAGTCCAGGGGGGATGGAGAGAGACAGCGAGCCCACTGGAACCTTGGGCTGAGTTATGCAGGAGTGAGCTTTGAATAATTGTCCCGCAATATGAGTGTCTCTGATTAATTGCCTGAGATAAGGTCTGCTTTCCTCCCCACTCCTCCCATCTGTACTCCCTCCCCCCTCCTCTTTTCTCCATCCCTCCCCAGCTCCAGCTCCAGCTCCCAGGCCTGCCTGCCTGAGCTCCCATAATCAGCCCGGACTACTGAGAGAGAGAAACTATTTAACTGACCCTGTCATCTCGGAGCACGATGATGGCTGTCCTAATTACTCAACAATAACAAAGGCCCTCATTTAGCTCTGACGGCTGCCTGCAATCAGCAGTTCTATGAATAACTTAACAAATAGGAATGAGGGGGAAAAAACGTATTTACAGGCACATTAATTCAAGGCCAAAAGACAATACGTGTCACCTCCAGCTAACCAGGGATTCAGGTGACAATCACTAGGTATGTGTGTGCACAAGTGTGTGTGTGTGTGTATTTGCATGTGAGTTAGGATTTGACTAATTAAAAGCCTGATTTCAACTGTGTACATACATACAATGGTGACTGATAATATTTTTTTTCCAAGGTGTGAAATAGTTAAATGTGTTTGATCACCTGCTAAAACAGCTGCAAGTCCCATTTAGCAGACATACATGCAGTGTTTCACCAACCAAAACACCTTACTAAAACTTTTTAGTCAGTGAATAGACATGAAAATCTATGCACGTAAACAGATTTTTAATGTTGTTCCTTGTTAATGTACAGGTAATGTTATACTTTTAGTCTTTAGAAAGGTCCTAATTATGATGTGGACTAAAAGTTGATTAAAAAAAATTAATGCTGGACTGGATTTATGAGTCATTGTGCTTTATTTATATCAAGTAATTGAAAGTAACTTTGAATCCAAGTACATTTTAAATTAAGCACCTTTTTACTTTTACTCGAGTAGATTTTTAGATGGGTACTGTAACTTTTACTTGAGCTCAATTTTTTTTTTTTTTTAATTTTATTTGACTTTTATTTAACCAGGTAAATCAATCAATGATGAACTGGCAGAGGCAGTATAAAAACAGGGCGAACAAACAACCAAAAGAGATATATCCACAACATACAATATCAAATCATTCATAAGTTACATACAGGTAACAATGGCTGAACGCTGGTGCTACAGTCACAAAATGTTGCTTTCATAAAATTCTTAAAAGACGAGTGGCATGACACCTTCCAGTTATACACAGCAGAAAACCTGTAGTAACTATAACTACAGTACATAATAGAGTAAAACATAAAGCATTATTGATCCAAAAACTTACAAACAGCCCAAAATTTTAAAATTTTTACCAAAGTATACTTTCTACAAAGACTGAGCAATATACCCAAAAACATTATTACAATAAAAAGGTACATTGTAGAGTGTAGGTATTCTGTATTGCAATAAAAGTTCATCAAGTAGCAATTTGTTAGACTATCAGTATGACAGTGAAGATAGCCTCAAATTTGCATTTTTGCTTTATTTATGGTCAAAACACTTCCAAAAGTTAGAGGTAGAACATTGAAACCAATTAAAGTTATACTGAAATATTTTGTGCTTTACTTGACAAAACAAACACTAAAGACAAATATTACAATAATCAATATATAAAAAATGCTGTACTGTAGGCACCGACCTCCAAAAAAAAATCACGATAGAAAATAAAACTCACATCCCAATGTCATATAAAATTATTATCATTATTAATTGTACCACAGTAATTACAATAAATATAACATGTCGTTGGTAATAGTTGGTGTGATGGTGAAAATGCACTTTATACTACTTAT
>JAPTGZ010000005.1:24771765-24782532 GCA_029814645.1 Fowleria isostigma | reverse complement strand
TATATATTTATAAATGTATGTCTTTTTATAGTTTTATAGAATTATATGTCTTTCTTGTGTCTTTTTTTATCTGACTCTAGGAACGACTGTAAGAGTTCCTATGTGTATTTGCACACATGGTAAATACATTTCTAGAACTGTCATGTGTGTACTTCATGTACCAGTATAATAAAAATACCAGATATAAAGAATGCAATGTATAATACACTGTGCTGGAAATATTACCACCAAACTTAATTTAAATTATATTGTTGGTTATTTTATATATTCTGGTCTTATTTTAAGAAGTACTTTTTTATACTTACAGTCTAGCAGAAGTTCTCCAGTCTTTTTAATGGTAAAAAGTATTGTTTTTTTTTCCTCCAAAAAAACATTTATATCAACATAATATCAATATCTGTATCAATCAGTAATGTGTCAATCTGCTGTTTTCCATTTAGAAACCTGACCGTGCAGTCACTCATTACAAATCACACTGTATGAGATTGATCACACTGACTAGAGCAGATCAGCATTTTAACAAAAAAATAAATAAAATATCTGCATGACACTGACCAAACCTGAGTCTGTTTATTGTGTGTGTGCATGATTCAGAAGATGAGGAAGTCATCCGTTCCCAAAAGTATCAGCCTCAGTAAGCATAGATAGCACCTGGACTGTTGAACACACTATTTACATATCAAACACCTTCCTGCCTGCACGGAAGACACAGACAGAAAAGAAGGGCATTTCCTCTGGAAAAATATAGAAACTAAACAGGGAAATGAAAAGAGTTATAATGAAGGCGGCCACACTGTGTGGAGCTCCGTTTACTGATAAACACGGTGGCGCTTTATAGTGTCACAATAAAACGGTAGACCTGGACACAAACACACACAAACAGACCAGTGGAGATAAAGTTGTATAAAGTTTGACTGGAATTTCAGAGGGTCTGGGGAGAAAAGACAGAGAGAGGGAAATAGGGGCAAAAGACGATGGGGGTGGGAGGGGAAGAGGAAAACGGGCGTACACTTGACACTCAGCTAATGGTAAATCCTCGGCTTTATACTGTAATTTACTGCAGAGCCTTCAGGCCAAACTGTCTTTGAAGTGCTACGAAATGTCAAATCAATTATTACTTAAATGAAAAAAAGAATTCAATTTACGCGTTTCATGATAATCGGTAACATTTCATGATAGAAAAAAAAAGCAAAGCAATTTGAGACGATTTGAGCCCCGGCTCCATTTTTCTGTGCAGTTTCTTTTTTATTCATTCTACTCAGATATGCTGATTGGAATATAAAGTTGTTGATGATTGCGTCTTTTCTTCGTCTTCTCCTTTTTGTGTCATCATGATTGCAGAGTAAGGAAAATCAATTTGGCACTATAATACTCTTCATCAATTGGAACTGGGTGATAATGATGTTCTACACCTGTGTGTGTGTGTGAGAGTGTGTGTACGCAGTGAGCAGTGTTAGGAAGAGTAGTGTGGAACAATACACCTTCTTCATGATTCATTACGTCCTAATGTTGCTGCGTGAATAAAGACGGCACAGGCCCTCTGAATTACACACTCCTCACACTAATAGCTCTGAAAATAGGCCAAAGCAGCCTGCACAGAGCCATCCTCCTCCCCACACTGGGCTTTGTTCATGGACAGGTAAAGCAGATGAGCCATGAAGGCTGCCGCTTTTCTCAAACACATGCTGCCAGTGACAATATTGCCAGAAACATCTGTATTAGTGTAGAAGAGCATGTGAGCGGTGACGTCTTCCTCTGACTGTAAATGAGACTCTTGAGCTTTCTGATGAACTGAATCAGAAAGGGTTCAAAGGTCAGTTCTGTTGCTTCAGAAATTTTGCTGGTAAAGGTTTTAAGATGATAACGATGAGAATTTTTATTCATCATTTTAGTCCAGGCACATTGGAATTCTTATGCAAGACTCTCTTATATAGCCTTAAATAGAAAGTACTTTAAATGCTGTATTAGAATTATAAAATTAATACAGAAAAGTATAACAAATAATGAATGCTGCAGCTAAGGTGTGAAAAGAATAAACAAGAAACTACTAATTTACTGTCACCCCAAAAGAAAACATAAAAAAAAAATAAAAAATTAATTGATGAAAATATGCACATTGTATTGCATTTGTCCATAAATATATTGAATATTGCACATGATATTGTATGAGAGGTGGAGCGAGGTTATTGCACATACACATCACTTTTTTTTGGCCATCAGTGTCACTGTGGAAACTGTGGTAAAACTGTGTTTTATGTGATACTGTCCACTCTGTTGTGTCTGTTGTGGGTGCAGTCTTTGTGTCTATATTTGTGTTGCCAGTCTAATAAAGCGATGGTTAATTGTATTTGTAGGGCTCTAGGCACTGAGATATCACACCTGAAAAACCTACAGTTCAGTTCAGACAGATTATTTCATCTCCACTGAATTAATGCAAACAGTAATCAACAACAACACACTACATAACATGGAAAAACAGGACAACACTGACTGAAACAGAGTAGCTATAGTCTATTATACTGACCCTTTGCACATACTAAATAATAGCTGTTTAGGTTAAATTAACCCTAAACAAAAATTGTCTCTCCATACAGTCTAATGAATATTTAATTTTATAATTAGCTGGTTATTTCAATAAATAAAAAATAAATAATACTAAAATTTCCAGACATTTTCTATGAAAAATATACATTATGGTCATAGATAACTTTTATATTTGTTCACCTTTTTTTATAAACATAACTGTGTAAATTGACTCACTTATCCTCAATTCTTTGCTAAAACCATCCTAGTAGTTTAGCCCTTTAACACACATACATCTACCTTTGTGGTGGTTCATCTCTTTCAAAGGTAAATGAATTAAAATGTACATTTTATCTAAATCTAAAAAGTTCATTTGGTGATCCAGTTATTCAACTTTGTAGGAAAAGACCTTAAAAAAATAATTGTTATTAGGTTGTTGAAACATATGGTAATAGATTTGTTTTCAGCCTACCAATATGGCAAAAGTTTTATTTTTATATCACATTCAAAGTGCACTGGAGGAGGTGCGGCACGCAGAAAATGCGAAGCAGTTTAATCTGTATTAATCAAGTTACAACCACAACAGTAAAACTGCAACAATTAACCAATTATTTAATTCATGAATTAAATAATTAACAGTTTTTCCCTTATTTTGGTGGTATTTTGTTGGAAAGAGCGATTAATTATTTAACGGCATATTAATCAATAATTACCGTAATTGTAGTCATAAGGGTTGTAGTCTAGTTTTTCATAACACACTTCTTCAAACTCTAACTTTTCAGTATTTCATTAGAAGACCATGATAATGAGCCCACTGTCACTGCAAGTGTTCACTGAGGTTGAAAAACATTTTAATTAATCCAACAAATATCTGAAAACATTAGTGGTGCAATGTCTTCAAAAGGAATCCAGAAAAAAATCCAGAAAAAAAATGCAATGATTTGAAGTTGTATTCCAGTAAAAATACTCACTGGTCAGTGAAACTGTACTGGGAATTTGTCAGTTTCTAATGGGACACACTGAAATAAAACATATCCATGAAAAAATCTAAAAATGTTACCTAAAACCTAAACCACAAAGAAGGAGAAAATAGAAAACTACTGTGTACACACTGACCAACCACACTGACCCTGTTGGTACTTAATGCATCTCTGGCAACCAGATCTCGACTCTCTGCTCTTTAGTAAAAAAAACCACATTCATCACCAAATGGACTGTTTTAAACCGACAGAAGATGACAACGCACTTCCTGTGCCTAGTCTGATGGAAAAGAAGAAAAACAAAACAGTCCTGAAGATTTTTTCCATGTAATCTTTCTTGATGTCTTACAACCAACAAAAATGAACTATTGTGTCATTGTCATCCTGTTGTCACACTGGTGCACAAATACATATTTATAGAGGATGTCAGATGAGTCTGCTGTCTGTCACTGTGATCCAAGACATATTCTGCTAAAAAAAAAAAAAAAAAAAAAAAATTTATGGGTATTTGAATTTAAAAATGTGGTTCACGTTTGACAAGATCAAGATGTATGTGAAGCAACTTGAAATCACTTTAAAAGTTCAAACAAAATCTAAATCTCTCAGTGATCTATTATTGGCACATGTGAGTTTGTCAAATTGTTTAAAATGCATCAAAAACTTTCAACACTCTTAGACTAAAGGCATTTTTAAGAATCTCGACTGTACAACTATCTGAAACATGCTGCAATTGTAAAATACTGACATTGAAAATAGATGCTAAACAAGTGATGCCAGGCATAACAAACCCCGCCCCTCACACATATTTCACCCATTATAAGAGTAAGCAAATGGCAGATTTTTTTAGAAAATCTGAAAAAATGTAACTTTGATCTACCTTTCCCAAAATGTAATGACATCTCTTCTGGGTCGCTGGTAATCTATAAACCCAATTTGGTATGAACTGAACTAATAGTTTTGCTGCTAACGTGTTAACAAACAAACAAATAAACCAAACCAAAAACAATACCCCTTTGCCACCCCTTTGGGGGGGTGGGGTAACAAAGTAAATGCCTTCACTGAGGTCAAGTGAGCATTATACCAACATCTACAAACCCATCATGTCCAGAGGTAAGACATAGGTATCCAGTAGCCAGTACCTGTTATTAAAACTGCAATAAAAAGCTATTATCAGCCACAACCGGGAAATCGACCACCCTGTGTGACCACTCAGACAGTCTCAGTGACTCCTGGCCTGAGTCAGCTGTAGACGGGATGGAGGTGGGAGGCGGAGGAGTAAAACAAGAAGTTGGTGAGGAGGGAAAAAAGAGGAAAAGGGGCAGACAGACCCACTGCCAAGCACCCACATCTCTTTCTCTCTCTGTTCCCTCCCTTTGTGTGGTACCGTGTGGAATAACATACCTTTTATTCCCCCCTCCGCCTCTCCTACCCTCCCTTTCTGTAAAGCGATCAGGGCCCCTGATAGTGATGGCGATTACAAAACCACAGGAGCAGCCTCCCCACCAAAACAAAGTGTTTTTCAGCTCCTGTTTTTTCAAGACCTGGCGCCACCCGTAGTACTGTAAACAATAAACACAGGCCAACACCAGGCCGTCCTGCCACATTCGGTTTCGAGCAGTACACACTCATCATCACAGGTACAGCGTGTCATTGTGAGCAATCGCTGGTGCATTCAGAGTCAGAGCGTGCAAGGTTGAGTGACAGGTACAACTCTGCGCACTTCCTGTGAACTTTTCATCATTGCACACATACAAGTGTGGCTTTTCCATCTCTTATCTGGTTCACCTGTCCTTGGTCTACACACACTGAGGGCCCGTACAAAGAAATTCCCCTAAATAAACACTTTTACAAGCATGTGTGTGCTACCTTTTGTTGAAGTGAGTGTTACAAATGCATCAGCGGACTTTGTTATCTTTACATCTTCTTTGGCCGACTCACAGCCCCGGCTTGCGTTGGAGCGGTTCTGTTAAACGGTGGACTCGTAGCAAATTGACTATTACTTCAAAGTGGCCTGTGATTATGTCCCAGAGTGATTAGGGGGGCTGTTAAGAGGGGGCCACTTGAGCATTGCCAGTGAACCCGAGAAGGAATGCCGGCTCGGTGCCGACCGGCGAGGGAAAATGCCGCCGGAGACGCACAAATCCCACAACGGCAGCGTCTGTGGAGCCCTGAACAGACGTAGAAAGAAGGAGGCAACTTGTGTGTGTGCAGAAGGGAGTTAAAGAGAGGCCGGGCAATGTTCAGAGTCAACCCAAGAAGGCAAAGAGATTTAAATACAGATTCAAACTGAATAAAAGTAGCAGAAATCATTCCAATAAAATGGAAAGGTTATGATGTGTAGACGCACACGTACTCCGAGTGCAGGGTGCACTCAGGGCGGCAAAATTATTAGCTAAGCACATCAGGGGACGAGACCTCCAAACACTTCCATTACAGTCCAATTGTTACCAGATTTCCCAACTTTTCAGCACCAAACTGTTCTTGTTTGCCCTTTTCCCCTTCATCTCCACATCAAACGGACAATGGAGACAAGCAGAAAGCAACGAACAAGGAGAAGGGATGAAAGACCGGGAGGGAGGGAGAGCCAGACTGGCAGAGAAGAGACCTGGGGAGCAAGGCCCTGAACGCCCGTTTTAATGGGAATAATAAGCTTCTATCTCAGGCAATTAAGTCTGCATTCGATACTTATCTCAGAGCAGAGGTCCACTGTGCCATCTAAAGAAAATGTTTGCGTTTGAAAAACTCCATCACATAAACAAGATAAGACGGGGAACACGTATGTGTGCCGCCTATCGCATCCAACCTCGGCTTTGTTCTTGGAGGGATAAGTGACTCTGAAGCAGGTTTTGTGGATGGGCTAATGTCCCCGATCCCTCTGTTACCGGCAAACCACATGTGACTCATTTATATCAATAAAAACAGCAAAAATAGTAAAACAAAATGGAAACACAAAGGACTCTACTGCTACAAGGCAGATAATGTTGTGTACAATTGTAGATTATATTCACTGTAGAAATCCTGACAAATTTGCGCACTAGTGTCCTAAAATCTGACCATTTTACAAAACAGAAAGTATTGAATCAGAAATTATTGATTTGCAAAGTGTAAATTAAAAAAAAGATGTACAGATGATCAGTTAAAACCTGGGCTAAAAATTGATAAATGATAAAATAACTTAAAATCACATTGAACTACATGCAAATAGTTACTGTAATTTGATTTGAAATAGTTTGAAGATCTAATTTAAATGTCATAAAATGCTAATTTTATCTAGTTTTTTTGTAGATATTTAGATACATCCAATAATTTAACTTTTTAACGACAGCAAAAGGCTGGGAGGTGGGATTAAAATTTAAATATCCCTGCAGATAAACTTTGACAGCTGGTCGACGTTAAACTGCCACGTAAAGTTGAATGTTCAGACGTACATTCTTGACTCCTTGTTTTATTCCATAATTGCTGAACCAGCAGTGCAGTTTGAGGTCAGACAAATACTGATTCTTAAAGATAATGGTTTTCTTTATCGGTGCAGACACCAAGACGAGGACATGACCGTGTTTTCATTCCTGTCAGTTTTTCTTTATGCGTCACATCATCTGTGTCATCTCTATCAGCAGGTCATGACCCGTACCTGTCCAACTTTACAGGATACACCCAACGTCAGGAAAGGCTGCTTATCAGACCAACAACGGAACCGTGCAAGAACAATAGAGGAATATGGGACAAAGGTACAGAAAGCATCACCACATCAGTGTACATTTGGGCACACGCCACCATTATGCCAGGTCATCATTGTAAATGAGAAACTGTTCTCAATTGATTTTACCTGGTAAAATAAAGGTTAAATAAATAAATTATATCAAAAAAATTTGACTGACTCTTAAAATATATCTTTAATTAACAAAAAAAAAATTGTTCCTGATCTAAAGTTTAGAAGTTTATCATGTATATCCTTATTTTATATACATTGTTTTCCAAAAAATATTCCAACTTTAGGAGCAACAGTGTATTTCTGAGTTTATTTTATATGACAAGTTAGGCTAATTAACCATTCCTTTTTAATCCTTCAGGGTCCAGACAAAAACCGCAGGTAACACATTCAAAATAATAAATATAGAAAAGAAAGGGCAATTAAAACATATAGTTTATATAATGTAAAATACAACGTACTAAAGATAACTGTACCAGTGTGTCCACTACTGTGATGAGTTGTGTATGGTATGAATCAAATGTGTGCCAAGTGTGTGATAATTACATTTTTCAGTGTCATTAAGCTGGAAGATGAATTCATACTTTGGATTTCTTAAAATTGCTTGAAAAGTATTGACTC
Organism: Fowleria isostigma; assembly: GCA_029814645.1. Taxonomy (NCBI): domain Eukaryota; kingdom Metazoa; phylum Chordata; class Actinopteri; order Kurtiformes; family Apogonidae; genus Fowleria; species Fowleria isostigma. Next base: position 24,774,699 of record JAPTGZ010000005.1, on the reverse strand, counting down.
TTGCAGTTACAAGCATTTCATTCACATTACACAATTTAAATCTATTCAGTAATAAATACACAGTCTCATTATTAATTAATGACCTGACTATAATTTAACCCGTAGTGTGCAGAGACACTGCCACACCACCTGTGCATGCACTTTCACTTGTACATATCACATGCAGCGCTGCCAAAAAATATCACCATCACCTCAATAATTCTATAAGAAAATTCTCAAGATATTTGCCTTATTACAGACACTGACATTATTCTTATTTTTCTAAATTATGATCATTGACTGATCTTCTAATTATTTACTGAATAGTCCTTTTAATCAACTAAATACATGAAAATACCAATAAATAAGTAAATAGTTTTGATATCCTGGTTTTAGTTTTTGAGGCTTAGGGTGATCTACTACACATACTTATTTTAATTTGACCAGCAATTCAAAACATAAAGATCAGGAAAACAAAAAGCATTCATTTAGGAACCTACAAGTGATAAAGTCTGCATTTTTTAATCCCTTAAAAGATTAATAATTTCACTGATGAATCAACTAAATGTTACAGCTCTAATGACAACTCATTTCCAAATATTCTCTCTTTATTTGATAACTATCTGCAAATAAATGGAGGAAAAAGTTCAGGTGCATAATAAACACATTGTGCTCTAAGATGGAAGTTATTCAGCTGTTAAATTACAGCTGACAAAGCAAAATAATATTGAATTTGATTTTTAAAAAACAAAGTAATATGATATCTGTTAGATGATATTTTGTGTGAATCCCAAAGTCTATTTTTAAGTCAGGGATTTTAGAATTTAACCCTTAAAAACATCTTTTTGTGGCAACCTATGTTTGATTTTTCTTTCACCATTATGAGTGATTTATCACCATCTATTATAAGATTATTCTTTTTATATTTCACTGAAAATCAGGTATTTCCCCATAGTTATCTTACTGGGGTGCTCAATAAAGCTCAGAGTAAATTCAAAAGTATATGTCCAAACAGAGGAGAGCGGAGAAAATGCACTTTTTTAGCAAAATGTATTGTTAATATAACGTAAAACAAGTGTCTGTTATTTGTCAAACTGTATAGATTTTATTGGTGAATCAGTGTTGTAGAAGATAATGTGTTTCCATGTTGACATCAAAGATTATAGATGCATCCAAAAAAAGACACATCAGATGTCACTGAACAGCATTTTACCTGAATAATTTCAACGTATTGAGAATAGTGGTTCAAAGTTATTAAACTGTTTAGCGTAGTAGTTGCTCTTAAGTCTTTTAAAGGTCTATAGAGTCTTTTATAAATTCTACATTTTACACTTTATTTTTTGGTTTATTTCTCATTTGCTTTTTTCCTTTTGTTAAAATATGAAGATGGGATGAATGCGTGTTGACATCGGCCTTCACAAAACTCCTGCATTAAGTGTGACATGTAAGAGGAAGTGGCCACAGGTTGCTCTCGGCTGCTGAGTGTTGAGGTGTAATCTGGACTGCACGCTGCCATATTGTGTGTTTTCCTTCAGATCAGGACATAAAGGCCAAACCAACACGCTGAGGCCCCTCTGACACCGAGAGCCAACGCTACCCCAGGGTCATGACCCCGGTCAGAGTGTCTGAGAGGTCACGGGGTCAGGTCAATCGGAGGGGAATGTTATCCAAAGCATCAGAGTTTATTTGTTTAATTTTCCATCAAACCCTAGTGTCTGCCTCTGATCAAGATGACTGCGGATTACGAGAAGAGGGCAGAGAGAGGGAGAGCGAGAGAAAATTGATGAGAGAGAAGGAGGCCGAGCTCCTACTGCTTCAAATTAGGCTGGAAAAATAATCCTGTGTTACCTCGGCCAAACATCATACTTTAAACTTATTGTCAAAAGTCAAATAAGCTTTACAAACCACAAAAACACTCTCAGGCCGAGTAGTGAGAGGAGCACTCGATTCACACGAAGGTCACATCAAGTGTCATGAATATTTTTCTCCTCTAAATCACTTTTCTATTTTTCTCCCTCATTCAATCTGCTAAACCACTTCCACACAGCGAGGACCAGACAAGTGTCCGATTCATAAATACTGATCCGATCTAATGTTGGAAATGAAAAGCAAAGACAAGGCAGACAGGTTTTCACTTAATATTAGATTTCTTTTTATGTCTTCATAACTCCCTTATGTTTGATGATCTTGAGTTGCAAGCTGCCAACAGAATGTACACTGACAGCATGAGAAAAGTTAAACAACCCAATGATGGAAAGCTGATACAGGTTTAAAAAACTATCCATTAATATATTAATTGACAGGATCAGATTACACTTTCTAGTTTGATGAAATGGAGCTGGAAAAATCATAACAAGTACCTGTAGCAAAAGCGAAAAGGCATTTGATTCATTCGTCTGTTCATTCATTCATTTTTATGAAGGTAAACCCTGATGCGGATGTGCATGAAATGAAATTAAGTAAATAGAGACAGAGCGTGAGGCATAAAGGAATGACAACATAAAGGAAGACATGGGAATAATGACTGCAAAAGTTACCACAGTTGTACACATCTAAAAAAAGAAACATAAAACAAGATCAATTACCTTATTACCTAATATCACCCTAAATCAGGGGTGTCAAAAATAGCGGCCCACCAACAGGTCTGATCCGGCCCCTGACATGAACGTTCTGCAAAATGTAAAAGTTACATAGAAGATATTCAAAGTAAATGGAGTCAAACTCTTATTTCTAGGGCGTTTATCTTAAACAAGCCAGACCAGTAACATATATCTTAATAACCTATAAATAATAATAAGAAAATAAATAAAAATTGCACTTATTGTTCTTTAAAAATTTTAGGTGGTTTTTAGTTGTTCAGGTTATTCACATTTTTTTGTGAAATGATATTTTGTTTACTTCTTTACACTAAAACAAAGAGTAAATATTACATATATCATAGTCTCTAATGTTTCT
>JAPTGZ010000005.1:24726304-24736666 GCA_029814645.1 Fowleria isostigma | reverse complement strand
TCCACACAGAAAGGTCCCACCAGTCATGGTGCTGGAATCGAACCCAGGACCTTCTTGCTGTGAGGCACAAGTGCTAAGCACAAACCTATACAAACTACATTTGTAGGAAAAAAAAAAAGTTACCTAATTAAGTACAGAAAGTCATTTCTGCATCAGTGCTTGTTAAATTGCTCTAGAAAGTCAGTAATTTCATCAACATGTATGTTGCATCAGCATTTATTATGTGCTAAAACAGATACAGGAAAGCAGAAGAGTGTGACAGTTCTCTGTAAGGTTTATTTTGTCCATATATTTTACAAATAGAAGCACAATGCTCATAGACTCTTGACAACAAATGTCTGAAGTACTTTGAACAGCAACAGGTTGCGGAAATAAAGATGATCCCTTGTTTATCTGCGAAGAAAAAAAACAAAGTAAAAAAAAACAAACAAAAAATGATAGTTTCACACTTGACAAGACCAAAATTAAAGCAGCGATGGCTACAACAGATAAACTGTCACTAGTCTATGATACAATCGATACTTCTACAGAAGATACTCGTCACAGGAGGAGGAGGGAGCCTACGTTACAGTCTACTCTAAGGATGTTACCTCCTGTCACAAAAGACTCAGTTCCTGATTTGAGCAGATGGTGACAAGCAGCAGATTAGGTCAGAGAAAAGAATTAGTCATGAAAGAATGGAAGGGTTTTTATTAATGTAAAAGATGTGCATATTTTACAATAATAGTGGTGGTGGGGGGTCATGTTAAATGTGCACCAAGTTGCCAGTGCAGCAGAATAATAAAACAAGGAGATGAATCAGTGGAGTCAAGTGAGTGATGGAGGTGATGTAGATGGAAAATAAGAGATACGATATGACTTACAGAGCAGCGGCTCCAGAGATGATCTCAATGAGCTCCTTGGTGATGACAGCCTGTCTGGTTCGGTTAAAGGTGAGGGTCAGCTTGTCAATCATCTCAGCTGGAAGAGAGAGAGAGAGGAAAAAAACAAAAAACGAGACACATCCATCAATCACTGCCAATGGTACATCTACTGTATCTCAGAGAATTTCATGAATGAAAACCAAGTTAAACTGACACATAAAGTACTCCAGTGAACTGATAGCAGGGGTCATTCTCAGACAGATATGCTCCATATTGACTGGTATTCTGTGCTCAGATGTGAAGACTGGAATATTTAACATTTGATTAAAGCTGTAAATTTAATTCTCAGTTCATTGATTGTTTTGACAATAAACCAGCAAATGAATAAAAGCATATAAACTGTCTAAAAGCACAAGTCCATCCCAGCTGTAACTTCGCATTACCCATGGAGAGAAAAAAGCAAAAGAAACTGACTTTCAATGTTGATTTCTGTTAAAAAAAAAAAAAAGGTCCTGAGTTTTTCTCTCCTTGACCATGTGTTATATTGTATGAATTTAATATTCCTCCTGTGACAGTGGAGCTCATATAGGTACACAAGTGGACGTGTGTCTAGTCCTTACAGGCGTTCTTGCTGGCGCTGTCCATAGCGGTCATCCTGGCGCTCTGCTCACTGGTGGAGGACTCTCTCAGAGCCAAGTAGATGATGTTGACCAGAGCAAACTCTTGGTAGTTCCTCAGCACATCAGCATCAATGTCATCATAGACGCCCATGTTCTCTGTTGGCAGAGGACGCTGATCAGTTTAACTCAGACAGAGGTACTGAGGAAAATTTGCTTCAAGAACCACAACCTTACCTGAGGTAGCAACTGTGTCTGTGGAAAACACAGGCTTCTGGTCCGTCTTGTATGAGATAACAGACCTGCAGCATACAAGTCACAATGACCTTATTTGCAGAGTTATTTGCACTTCAGTTATTTGCACTTCATCTAAAATTGGCTTTTACAAATACATACAGAGGAAAAAAATTAAAAAAAAGGAAAAAGTGAAGGAATTGTACCTGAATCTATTGAAGATGACGGAGCCCTGGTCAAACTCATATCCAGAGTTGAGCAGCTCAGTGGCAATGATGGAGGCATCACCAAAGCTAGGGGGTTTGCGGCCAACCTCCTTACAGTTCAGCATGATGTGCTTTCCATGAGTTCTGGAGAGAAACAATAAAAATCATCAACTTACTTTCTCATGTTAATTCTTCGTTCATTCTTCACTACCCTTTTATACCAAATTACATTAAAGAAACTCTGCAGAGCATTCTTTTACAAAAAGTCATCTTTTTCCTTTCAATGTCAGATTTGAAAAAATTATCCATCATACAAAAATAAGCATGAAAGTTTTAAGTCAGGTTAATAACTCTGCAGGTCCATTAATTACAAAAATGGTTACTTTCTGAAAACTAACAGAGGACTGCATTACTGTCAAATGTTTATAACAAATTGAAATACCAAATAAATACTTTCAATCTTAATGGCCAACCCCAGCCAATGTCATCATGTCTTAAAGAGAGGAAACACATGATTCAATGTCCTTTTGTACCTGTGCAGGAGGCCTCTCAGCTTGTCTCCAACATTGACCACCATCACCTCCTTGCCAGCGCCAGTCAGGTTGGCGATCTCATTCTTGATGGTCTTGGCCACACCAGAGTGGATGGCGCCACAGAGTCCACGATCAGATGTAACACCAATGATTAAATGTTTGGAGATCTTTTCCTCTGGGGCTTTGATCTCAGCCTTCTCATACAGGGCTGGGGCACAGCAAAAGATCTTTTACTTTACATAATAAAGCAGTCGTGTTACATTTAACCAATACATAATAATGAATTAATTCTCATCGTTTTTGGGCAGGTGTACATACCCAGAGCACCGTTGCCATAGATGCGAGCTGGCTTCAGCTGCCTCTCAGCACGAGCATATTTGGCAGCGGCCACCATTTTCATGGACTTTGTGATTTTCTGGATGTTCTTGATGGACTTCAACCGAATGGTGACTGGGGGAAAAAAATATCAAACATCAGCAACATTATGAACAACAAACTACAAAAAGACCTTGGCTAAATTTACTGTAATCTAAAGCTGTAGTGACACTGTTGAACACTGTGTTTTATGTTGTCATATCAGATACTCATCTTTTTATCCACATAAATAAACCTTAATGAATAAATTAAACACAAAAAAAATCCACACTAAACATTACTCACAAATGTAATCTATCAAATCTAATTCTGCCAGAACTTAAACTTTAAGCTAAGTTTATACTGTGTATGCTTTTATAAGGTTGTTAATGTGAATCTCTCTTAAATTTGCTAAGTTTTGAACACGTGAATGAAAATGGCAGTGACAAATATTGATTTCTACTGCTTTGTCACAGTTGTCCAATGATTATTTCCAATGATGAACACTACAAACAACAGGATCTGAATCACACTATGACTTTCCTGCACAGTCACCTTGCGTCAGAAGAGACGACAATAAGTATAATCTGGTAAAACTGCAACTATGTATTCTACATAAAGGCTAAACACTATGTTTGAAATATTAGTATGTATTACTAATAAGAACTTAAGCTATAGCAAAGTTGTTTTTTTTTACAGTTTACATAGATGTTCCTATCAGATTTTGACAGTGACAGTCAGGTTTATTGTTTTAGTAAGTTTACCTTCTTTAATATACAGCAATACTGTTAATTATTCCCATAACATGTGTAGTACACAGGCCAAGTACTTACTGTCCTTCAAGGTAGCCATGTTCCTGACCTGCCCACTGTGAACAGAAATAGATTATTTAGCTGCAGGCATGAAGAGCATCACATATCACTATTGACAAAGTGTAATCACATAGGCGTTGTCAAAGTTTGCATAAGTTACTCTGAAGTGAAGTCCCAATACTAACATTGTTGCATGCTAATAAATATGCTAGCTAAATCGGTTAGCTTTGCGGATGAGTAATAATAAAAAGGGTGATAATGCAGCCCTAGCTGGGAAGTTAGCTTGTGCAGAAATATTAAGTGCTCAGGAATATTTACTGTAGTAATGCTAGTCCTGTTAACTAGCGACTTGCACTATATCAGGACATAGTAGTCAGATTAGCATTAGCATGAGCCGGTTGACGTTGGCTATCCACAGAGCAGCACACCACTGTCATTCATTAGCAGCGGCCTGCACGTTAGCACGTCCTTGTGATCCAAAACAGCTCACACTATCTGGAGCAACCGGCAAATCTTATCTGATTAAGCAGTTACGCAAAGAATATAAGTACATAATTACAATAATACTGTTTGCAATGAAGAAATAATATTTATTAAACTTTACCATTGTGGGGAGAACACCAACGCGCTGGTCCTGGCGAACATGATTACTCCAATGAAGGTCAGACACGCAGGACTGCGCAGGCGCAAAATCAGGGCAAAATGGATGAATGTTGCCTTCACGGAAAATGAGGTTCTTTGAACATCTCAACGTCACACAGTTGATGTGATGGACATTCTCCACGGTATAAAAATAACACTTTAAATACACATATATCTATAAACATACAGAGTTGTGTTTACTTAACTGAATAAAGACATTGTATTTCTTTGGTAACAAATTGGCGTTTAATTTTACTATTCATATGCACACCTATATCTGTAAACTTTAATTTGTGCTATACTCAGGTTTGACGAGTGGTTAAATGCGATAATGACAACTTTTTTGTCAAATAGGGAGCCTATTCAGCTAATTTGGGTTTTTTCCCCCCCTTTTTCTCTTATGCGCAAGGCAATATAATTCCACGCATTTTATACTACAACACCACAAAACATTTTATCACTCACCGTCGATGAAGCAACTTATGTCAAGATCTTCATAGGCTCTTTTATCTGGTAGACTCCAAGCTTCAAAATAAAAATAAAGAAAGAAAGAAGATGCATTCACCTGTTAAGTTGGGACTCAGCCAATTACAGATGGCACCCTGCCATGATTGTCTCCCCTACACTTGAATGAGTGGCGTTTGCTCAGAAATAAACATTCATGTCGTAGCCTTTCTTACTTTAATCATAAATAGTTTGAATGTAGAAACAGCTTTTATCTCTCGTTTTTAATGCCTGGAAATATCTCCAACAATATTTCCAATGCCAATATGTTACACAGTATCGTTCATCTTCAAGAAAAACAAATATTTAATTCGACAACTAAAATTACATAAATATACACTGTCGATACTTCACAAGCAAAACTTGGCGGAATGTCGATACCAAAAAAAGAACCCAGTGCGAAAGGAAGCCCGTGAATGCAGCCAACAGTCTCGCGTGTTTTTACGTTTTCTCGCGAGATTGTGACGCTAACCTCGCGGAAACTGTTTGTTGTTTGTTGTACGTCGTTTAGCTCCAGGAACAGAACATTAAATTAACTTTTGTATATTTATAATAGCTGGTCACAATGGGTAAAGCGGATTTTCTCTCCCCGAAAGCAATAAGTAACCGGATAAAATCCAAAGGTCTCCAGAAGTTGCGGTGGTATTGTCAGATGTGTCAAAAACAATGTCGAGACGAGGTGAGCTGGGTCTTCGGTTATAGCTGTTTTATGTAGGCTGTTTGACCCCATATAGTTTTTAATTACACAAACTGATTTACTGTGTTTTGTTTGTTTTTGTTTTTTTGACAGAATGGCTTTAAATGTCACTGCATGTCCGAGTCTCATCAGAGGCAGCTGCTGCTGGCCTCAGAAAACCCAACCAAGTTCATGGACTATTTCTCAGAGTAAGTTGACTTGTTGAAATGATTATTTCATATTAACGTTATACTTCATATTGAGTTGTTCTTTGTTTTGATTGTTCTAGTGAGTTCAAAAGCGACTTTGTAGAGCTGCTCAGGAGACGTTTTGGTGAGATGAAACCACATGTTGATACAGTCAGCATTTTCCCTTCAACACAGACACACTCATCTGATCCACTCTTCATTCGTCTGCAGGGACCAAGCGAGTGCACAACAACATAGTTTATAACGAGTACATCAGTGATCGAGAACACGTCCATATGAACTCCACTCAGTGGGAGACTCTGACTGACTTCACAAAGTGGCTGGGCAGAGAAGGTGAGCATCACAGTAAATTAAAGTACACACTTACTAGGGCTGCACAATATATGGCAACATTATTAATATCGCGATAACGGAGTGTGCAATATTCATATCACAGAGACTTGCAATAATTTATATTCTGTTTTCCATTCCATGGGGTACCAGAGTGGTTTTCTCTACCACTCTAACATGCCAGTTTTTGTGGCAAAAAACTGAAGTTAATGCTACTGCTGCTGGTTGAATGTAAGTTTACATGTTCATTAATGTTGAAAAGACGTGAATATTTTCAGAGCACAATTTAAGCCAAGGCCTGGACAGTTATATTTAAAGATTTTATTTTTATATGTAGTATTTACCAAACCAGGCATCAGTGGAATACAGTTTAGTTAAAGGTCCTCCGTGGTGGTACTCAGCCTTTTAGTTATTATGAAATACATCTATGTCATTCACATATTGTTATATGTAAATAAAATGACCCAAATATTTGAGTGTGTTTGTGGTTGAAGGTCTATGGTAGCAGCACCACCAGTTTCTACCAAAGAATTGTGTAATTGATTGTAGTAGTACAGTATTTTTTTTTTTTTTTTCATTTTTGTCTTAAATCATAAATAATTGAGTCAGCATACAAACAATTGGCTCATTTTAACATTATTAAGAAACATTTTTTCTTAGTTGATGAAGTTGGCATTTCTTTAGGTGAACAATAAATATCACAATATTGTCATTATCGCAATACTGTACACCCATATTGCATATTGAAAGTTTTGCCAATATCTTGCAGCCCTACTACTGACATTCCTTAAAAGTCTCAGAACAATAAAAAAAAACATGCGAAAATGCAGTCTGGAGGTCATGGATTTCATTGTGTGTGCTTGAAAACATTATGAACCCCAGTGATTTAACACGAAATGGGTAGTTGAGTAGGGGAAGAGTTATACAATGTCCCTTAAGGAGGACCTACATTTACCCATACAAAATGTAATGACACATTAAGCTCTTATTATCATACCCCAGATAGTTTTTATGGAAGCTGGTGCTCTGTTGACTTTAGCAAACTGCATTTCAAAGCTAACACTATTGTAGATGACAGGAGAAGCACTGAAGAATTCAGAGAAAACCTGATGCAAAACCTCAATGTAGAAAATAGTATATTGTGGTTGATGTAATGGAGGACAGACAAAACATTAGCTTTGAGATGGGGTCTGCTAACACCAACAAATAACCAGCTCCCAAAATAAAACAGACAAACATCACATAAGCACACACATAGGCAGGGATGTATCATAGTGCACATTTATAATCACAACACAGTGATGTTCAACTAACACCTAACATGTCAAAAAAAAAAAAAAGTGTCAAACAAGGGAGTTTACTAAGAGATATTGAAAACTCATGGTGATGTGATGCGTGTAACCTCTGTCCTCTCATCCAAACAAAATCAGCCCCTGCTTGTGCATTCATCACCACTAATTTAACATTTACCTGATGCTTTAAGTTAGTTTTATCAGAAAGTCCAGACCAAATTTACAAATCTACTGATCGTGAATGTGTAGTAATCTATTAAATGTTAATTCCAGGTTTGTGTAAAGTTGATGAGACTCCTAAAGGCTGGTACATCCAGTACATCGACCGTGACCCTGAGACCATCCGCCGGCAAGAGGAGCAGGCGAGGAAGAAGAAGCAGGAACTGGACGACGAGGAGAGGAGCGCCCGTTTCATTGAGGAGCAGGTCCGCAGAGGCCGTGACGGCAAGGAGCCGGATGTGAGTCTGAACAGAGCAAACAATATCTTCTACTTCTACATAGTTTGATCAGTTAAATGAAAACAGTAGACTTCATCAGGATCAGTTTGAGTTAATTTTACTGTATTTTCTCCTGCAGGAAACCCCAGTTTACACAGAGCTGAAACGAGAGACTGAAGAAGAAAAAGGTGTGGGTTTTTTTTAGGTGTTATCATTGGAGATTTGTTATCTTGCCGTTCATTTTTATTCTCTTAAATCAGGGTGTCAAATAATGTGGCCTGAGAGCTAAAGCCAGCCCACCAAAGGATCCAGTCCAGCCCGTGGGATGAATTAGTGAAATACAAAAATTACACTGAAAATATTAATAATCAAGAATATTAAAATAATATTTGGTCAATTTGATCTAAAGTGGGTCAGACCAGTAAAATACTATTATAACAAACTATATATAATGTAAACCACATGTTTTTTTCTTTATTTTAGTGTAAAAAAATAAATAAAATTACACAAAAGTGTTTACATTTATAGGCTAGTCTTTTATAAAAAAAAATGTGACTAAGTTGAACAAATAGAAGCAACCTGAAATATCTTAAGAGAACTAAGTGCAATTTTAACAATATGCCTGCCTGTTCTTAAATGTTTTGTGTATATGTTGATGTACTGTGCTCTATATGTTGTAATGAACGTAAAAAAAAAATGAGAAACTGAGGCAAAATACTGGCTAAAATTGTTAAATTGTACTTTTTTCTTTATAAATTTTATTTTTTTCATGGTTCTTCGTGTTTTTAAAGGATATTTTGTAGATGTAAACATTTTGATAATGTAATTTTACTTTTTTCACTCTGAAACATAGAAGTTAGACATACACATTTTGGAATTGACATCATTTATGTTATTATTTTAATGATCTGGCCCACTTCAGGTCATATTGGGCTGTATGTGGCCCCTAAACTAACATGAGTTTGACACCCCTGCCTTAAATGCATGAAGAGTCATATTTCTACTAATTAAAATATGTATTGTTTCAGCACAAGTTTAATATGAAATCTGTGTTTAACAGATTTAACTTGTATTTTCTGTTTTGCAGTTGCTTTCAACCTGGGTGCCACCTCATCTGTTGCTGGTCCTTCCAAATCGAGGTACAGTTTCATCTGTGTAGGATGCTGATTCAGCTCCATTGCTATTACTGTATTAGAATAACATCTTTCTGAAAATGTTTTGTGTCTTCCTGCAGTTCTTTCATAGGAAAAAGTGCTCTATCTGCCTCAGGATCATCTGGAACCAAGAGGAAAGACATGTTTCCCAGTTCAGACTATAAGGAGAAAAAGAAGAAGAAGTCTGCTCTGGAGGAGATTAAAGAGGTAGAACAGAAGATCACAGGCAGGTTTTAGTTTGGAATCATTCTGAATTTATTCAAACTGTAAGACCTTCTGTTTCCGATGTCTTTTGGTAGATGGAGGAGAAGCGGAAACAGCAGCAGTCGGTCAGAACAGACTACTGGTTGCAGCCCAACATCGTGGTCAAAGTCGTCACCACGAGACTGGGTGAGAGGTACCACAAGAAGAAGGCTGTCGTCTTGGTAATAATACTTGGAATTTGTTTTGAATTAGATTTCCAGGATTACACCTTTTTAAAAGAAAAAAAAAAAAAAAGTTGACGTGATACCAGTAATTACATATTGGGTCTCTGCAGGAAGTGCGGGACAAATATGCAGGTGTGGTGAAGATGATCGACTCTGGAGACAAACTGAAACTGGACCAGAATCACATAGAGACCGTCATACCTGCACCAGGTAAAAACAACAAACACTCTCCTCCTTAAACTCAAGTGTTTGGGATGTTCTTTTCCCCTGATCTCCTCATTGGTGCGTTGAACTTCTTGCAGGTAAACGGGTATTGATCCTCAACGGTCCGTACAGAGACACAGAGGCCATATTAGAGGGAATAGATGAGAAAAAGTTCTGCGCAAGCCTCACACTTGACTCTGTAAGTATTACTACTACTATTACTATTACAGTTTGAGCTCCCATGATGGAAAAGGTGTGTCATTGAGTGTGTTTCCATTCAGCTGTGTCATGGGGATTTTTTTTTTTAATATATATTTATTTATCATTTTTTGATGCAGATTTAAGTTACATTGAACATTTGAACATTCAGTTTCAGAAGTATTAAACATGACTATTCTTCCCAACTCCTGGGTCCCACATAACATACTTTCTCTGTCCATGGCACAATCCTGAGTCTTGATATTACCATCATAATTCACAATGACATGAATAGTACTAAAAATAGAAAAATATTCATTAAAAAAGTAAAACATATAAATGAAAGAACAGGAAAAAAAAAATAATAATAGCAGGCGAATCTGCTTATTCACACCTACATCCTACACACAAAATATGGACATGTGTTATTAATATTATTAGAGAGTAAACTAGTATATATAGTGCCTAAACACAAAAAAAAACAATGTGTATGGTAAAACTGCACTAAAAGCATGTTTGTTTAGAGTGTTTTGACTCTTTCCCCTTGGATGCCCACTAGAGACAACCCATATATATGTTATTAGGGTTACCCATGGACCATATTGTTTTTCAAGTGTGTTGTTTCTTTTTCCAGTGGCTACAATTATCATTACTTCGTCAAACTTTTGA
>JAPTGZ010000005.1:24690846-24701399 GCA_029814645.1 Fowleria isostigma | reverse complement strand
TTTTTCCAGATACATTAAAAAAAATGTATGTTTAAATGTTTTAATGGAACGTCCTTTGCAATGGACAACATTTTTTTAGTAAAACTGTGAAACGTTTGTCCCCTACCAGAGGTGGGAAGTAACAAAGTATAAGTACTTTATATAAGTAAATTTTTTAGGTATCTGTTACTTTATTTGTGTGTTTCTTTTTTTGGCAACTTGACTTTTACTCCCTACATTTTTGCATAAATATCTGTACGTTATACTTCTCACATTCAGAATAGAATCGTTACTTTTTCAAATTAAACAGATGTGACAGTACGTAAAATATGTGACTTTATTCACTGCTGAATTAGAAAACGGAAACTTTTATGATTTTTTTTCTGGTTAAATGAGTATTGTTTCATTCATGGCAAAAAAAAATGCAGTTTTACTTTTTACTTTTGTACTTTAGTATAATTGAGAAGTCATACTTTGTTACTTTTACTAAAGTAACGGAGTTGAATCAGTACTTCTGCTTTTACGAGAGTATTTTTTCTGTCAAGTAGCTGTACTTGTACTTAAGTACAGACTGTGACTACTTTTACCATGTCTTTCCCTTTACAGAGAACAAAAATGCATTGCTGGGTCTCAGGAGAATATATAATAAAATCTCATTATACTTTTTTAGTAACTAAAAATGCATGAACTAGTTTTCATTTATTTATTTATTTATGTATTTTGAACTATCTTTTGCGCACTGGGCGTGACGCACAGGAGAGCCGCCAAACGCATGTACGTTTGTGCCAGAGTTGCTGTAATGCGCTGGATCTGAGCTCCTGGGAACAAATTCCTCTGGTTTTGTTTTGTAACTATGGGAGAGTTTTCTGACAGATGATATTCAGGATGATTAAATTTAGAAATACATCTGGTGAAGTCTTAAAACGCAGATGCCAGAATCTTGCGAAAAAAAAAAAAAAAAAGAAAAAAGTTGGGGTGATAGTCAGCTGATCTTGGTTCAGTGATTGTGTCGTCATGATCCTTCTGCAGGAAACCAAGCCTCACATCCAGGAGCTGTCCATCAAGACCACCATCATCTCTCGCTACGCCTTCACCGCGGTGTACTGCGCCATGCTCAACCGGCACTCCGCCGCCACCGAAGGGGTCTTCCAGTTCCAGATCCCCGCCGACGCTTACGTCTCCAACTTCACCATGTAAGGCCAACTACTCATCATCAAACTGGAGATAGTGGACGTTTAATGTCTGACAATAAAGACTCAGTATTCTCAAACAGTGATTAAACCATCTGACTCTCATCCATCACAAATAAAGCAAAGGATAATATGATGGTTTGGGTTAACCCATAAAGGCCCAGTGCTGCTTTTGTGGCTGTATTCTCTGTTTTCAACCTTCCTTGAGTGGTTTGTCACCATTTACTCTAATATTATGCTCTGTATTTTATATCTTAAAGTGAAAATCAGGTATTTTTCTATATTTAATGTACTGATTATGTAGATGTTCATTAAAGCGCAGAGTAAGTTGAGGCCAAAACAGAGAAAACTGAACCAAAAGATTGTTTTTTTCCAGCAAAATCTTAAATTGTCTCCAACCACTGTCATTGATCAAACTCCACATATTTACTGGTGAATTAACATTGTAGATGTGTTTCCATATCCATGACAGAGCCTCTGAACTTCAAATGGGTCACATCTGATGACATGAAAGGATGACAAACTGTATTTACACCAATTATTTACATGTATTGATAGGATTAGTGGATCAACAATTATTTAACATTTTATATCAGTGACAAAGACACTGGGTTTGGATCTTTATGGGTTAAGGGGTTTTATGAAAATGAGGAAATTATAGGAAAAAATAAAAGAAAAACAGAGTCTGACATACAAATTTATGGGGAGAATATTTATTTTACTTTCTTATCTGCTCAATCATAAGATTTAGGGCCAAATGATGGAAACTACTGCTGCATTTTTTCAGACTGTGGATGGTTTACTAGATAGCATACCAGACTTGCAGAATCACACAATGAATAAATTAGCATTAAAAATGAGCTGACAGGCAAAAAAAAAAAAAATGCCCCAAACCACCCAAAACTCCTCACTTCAGGTTTCAAACACCAATAACAGCTTTCAGGCTTTGCCATTTGGATAATATATCTAATGTGAAAGAAATGTAAAACAGCATTCAGAATAATAGCATCCATTGCAGCATGTTTGGAAGGATTTATGATGTTTTTTGTTGTCATGGAGATTTCAGTGAGGAGTCTCCAAAAGGCTGCACAACTTTTATATTGCTGTTAACAGACGCAGTCAGTGCAGCTCATTCAGGCAGAGGGCTGTTAAAAGTAAAGATTTTGTTGCAAAGTCAGTCTTTTGTCTGAAAACTCAGTTGAGCCACAACAAAAGATGGTCCTGAATATGAGCACTACTCTAATCCCCGACCTTTGACCTTGTGAACCAGGATCATTGGAGGCCGTGTCTACCAGAGCGAGGTCAAGCCAAAGGAAAAGAGACTCAAACAGGAGAACGGGAAGACGAAGAAGAAAGAGTCAGGTGACGCAAGGTAAGAGAAACCTGAGGGTGTGTTTTAGTGCATGGTCGAGTGTGTGTGTGTGTGTGTGTGACCACTCCCCCTGGTCTGATCCCCTTCTGGCGTCTCCGCTTAATTATACAGCAGGGTGCACTCCCTCTAATGTTCCTATTTTGCAAACAGATTGATAATATCCCAACTAAAACCTCTTTTACAAGTCTGCAGCTGCATAGAGTGTGTGTTTGCATTTGTGCAGAGTGAACAGAGTCACTGCTCCAAAGACAAGGATCATCATATAAAGCTGAGACCCAAGATGTGACTTATGGAAGGAATGACATCATATCCAGATGTCATGAAGAAATGACATTTCATAAAATGAGATCGTGTGATTCACTGACTGATGTCAACAGCAGAGGAGAGGAGTAATGGAGAGACTCAAGTGGAAAAAGTGAAATTAGACAGAAGCAGCGCCCCTGTTTTCATAGTATCACCACTTGGGCAGCTGGGTTTGCCTCTCCACCTCTTCCTCCACTCCTAATTACTCCCATTCTACTCTATGTCTCCCTCCAGCATTTTTCCTCTGTCTCTTTCAATTTGTGTTTTTAACTTTAACCCAAGTGGGAACACAAATAATGTACCAGAGATATGAAAAGCATATTAAAAACACATACACAAAAAAGTCAAATCAAATCATCAAAGTCGCTATCATTCACATTAAACTATATTAGGCAAAGTCAAGATTGATTGATTGATTGATTGACAAGACAAGTATTATTTTTTAAAACTTTCATAATATTAAGGTGAGACATGGCAAATAAAAACATCAACATTTCATGTTTCATGCGGTGGTCAATTTTCAGATTCTGGGCTAGTTTACTCCTTCATTGTGTATTCTTTCAAGCTGCTATGAAAAAAACATTGAAAATGTACATTAAGATGTTAATTTTATTTGCGGCAATAAGTTTCCAAGAAATTAGAATTCTAACGCAACATGCCATGTTTCATCTCTTTACTGAAGTCTGTCATGACAGGTATCACCTATGTACATCAAACTGTACGCTTATACACTTAGCAGTATTCTGAAGATAGTTACAGAGGGATTTGTTGATAAATCATTTCTGGCCTGATTTATGTGACATTTTAATCAAAAAACTATGGTAAAATACATTTTTTAAAAGGCTATAAACAGTATATTTTGATTTCCTAGGTTATGAAACCAGATGTCTTGAAATCTCTCTGTATTTTTTCATCTTGTGTTTAGACAAAAAGAAAAAGAATTTTGCACCTGGCTTTATCATATGTTCAGATCTATCCACTGAAAATACATGCAAAATCATGCATATTAAATGAAATCATGCCTAATTTGCATAAATAACAGACATATTTCAAAAACATGCAATATGTTTTTTTTTTATACTTGTGTAAGTAAACAACTGAGGAAGTCTCATGGTGATATCTATTATTTTAAAACTTGACCCTATTCACCTGGAGTGTCTCGCCCAAGGTCTGAAATCTGAAAATTTCCCATGTTAACTCCTGCTACATTCGTACAAAAATAATTTCAGACACAGCAGTGGAAGATACAGGGTGGACCCAAGCCGTCACAGGACTTCAACCAAAATATTGTATGATGTAGTGCATCACTAGTGCTTCAGCACCACGAGTACGGCCTGTTGTCAGTAGTTAATCATGTCTATGCACACCCACTTTAAATTGAACACACCCATTATCTGATATATTAGTCATGGTTGTTCCTCACATCATACACATGAATCAGCGCTGTCTCTAAACAGTAGTCTGACAGAATGTATTAGTTAAATTACTTTGATTACTCACTCATGTTAATGAAAACATTAACATGAGTTTTATATTTTATCTCTACCATTAGATTCTCATAAATTACCCTAAATATCACACGCTGAGCCTTTAAAGAAGACTCAGTTCTTTAAAGAAGCAACAAACATGTCAACCTGGATTGTATATTTTCACAACAGTAACTCATGCTGCCCTGTCAAGTCACACACAAAGCCATGTTAGACCACATGTTAGACCATGTTTGGCTTTGATTACAGGACACATTTGCATTGTTGAACCACAGATTGTAATGCTGTCGCCAGATAAGTTGCAACCCAGGCACTAGGCATCATGGATAATCATGTCCACTGATGCAGCCGTTACTCTGGAACAGGGTCAGTCTGGACTCATCAGATCACATGACCATTGTCCATTGATACACAGTCCAATATTTACACTCATGTTGCCAGATGAAGCATATGTAGTAATTATCCAATAGAAGGCTCTTACTTATTAATTTATTGTGATTGTAATATTGATGAGGAAATTAAGAACAAAGACTCCTACTAAATAGAAACCATAAGGAGTATATCAAAAGGAAAATCTAACTGAAGAAGAAAGTATGAAGATGATAAAAGTTAATTCACTAAGCTTATGTGTCCTGAGTCTAAGTCTTTTGGGACATTTATCAGTGCAGAGGACCAATCCTTCATAAAACCTACATTATTGTTGTTACTTTCATGTCTTTTCATGTCTTTTCTTTTTTCTTTTTTAACCCTGTCCTGTTCAGCTATTTGGCCACCAGTATAAGTGTACTGGGGTCATGAGTTGCTTGACAGTTTTGATCTAAGAAGGTTTTGAATATTACAGCAGTTTCCCCGATTGATTGGATTGAATTCTTTTATTACTGTACAGATGTTTCCTAATGGGAGAACAGGACAGACAAAAACCAAACAGCATCATTAACAGTACATGCAGTGTGTGGCTCCTGTTTAAAGTTACTGGTAGTTTGTGTTTATCCCATCTACCCCACCAGTGACCCGTTCACCTCTTTCTCTCCTCCTCTCAGCTCGGAGCCAGAGGTGGAGGTTTTCAGGATGGCAGTCAGCATCCCAGGCCGGAATCGGGCGATCTTCCTGCTCACGTACGAGGAGCTTCTGCGGCGCCGGCTGGGGCGCTACGAGCATGTGACAAGCATTCGGCCGATGCAGTTGGTTAGTCGCCTCAATCTGGATGTCACCATTGTTGACCACTCCCCCATCACCCATCTGGAGGTGCTGCCTCTCCGTAACGGCAGGATACAGGCCAGTGCTGCAGCTGGGCCTAATGCACCAAAGATACCAGGTTTACACAAATTACTGTCTTTTAAACATTGGTCTGACATTAGCTTTTTTTTTTTTTCACCATCTATCTTTGTATAAGCAGGCAAATACAGTCACGGAAAAAAATTTTAGACCATCAAAAGCCAACTAAATATTAATTCCTGTGTGTATCATGTGACTAAAACAACAGAAAAGAAAACATGGAATGACTAAAAGCATTGTTTTTATCAGTACAATGCCATAACTATTGATGTAAGAATGTATGTGATTTTGGTTATTATAAAAAAAAAAACATGAAAAATGGATAGATGTCAGCTCTGAAATTAAACTCTTGTGAGCCATTTGTATTATTATCATTATATGTGTTCAAACAAATGTACCTTTAGACATTAAAATGAACAAGAAATTGAAAAAAACAGGGTGGTCTACAAAATTTTTTTCCACGATTGTTGTGTAATGGGATAACAGAGCACGCTATCCTCTTAAAATAAGTACAACACTGTAAAATTAAAACAATGGATTTGTTTATGTGGTTCAAAAAATTCCTTAAGCAATTTTTAGAATGCCCTAGAACTGGTTAAGGTCATCCTTTTAGGGCACAAACATGTAACTTGACTTTGGTCTTTTGTACTGGTGCCAAATAAAACACAACCGTACTTCCTGTCTTTGTGCTCAAGTCAAGCCTGAACCACCCATCACCACTGCGATCAAAAATGAAAAGAACGTCTGTAAGATCACCTTCAGCCCTAACATCGTCCAGCAGGCCAAGATCACCACCAACGGCAACCTGGGAGACTTTGTGGTCCGGTACGATGTCGAGAGAGACCTGGGAATCGGAGACATACAGGTGAGGACAGTATTAAACAAAAAATAATGAGACAGACTGAGAAAATAGTAAATAGTCACATATGCACGCATGCAAAATCTCCCAGCGCTCCACACACACACACGCATCCACCCACCTGTTAGTCATTAGTTTCTCTGGCTTCCTGCCCTCTGACCCACTATTCGGCCAAAATCCTCTGTCTGTCTCCAGTACTGCCTTAAGTCTTGCCAATCACACACTAAAATTCCAACTAGTTTCACTGACTGTTGCATATCAGTAAACTTCTGTCTTTCCCAGGTTTTAAACGGCCATTTTGTCCACTACTTTGCTCCCAAAGACCTACCTGTTGTGCCCAAGAATGTGGTATTTGTGATCGACACCAGCGCATCCATGTTGGGGACTAAAATAAAACAGGTAAAGATGGTTATTTTTGGGGGAAATTTGTCATTGAGTTAAAGTTAAATGTTGCTCCAGTTACAACAGGTGGTGGATACTTTTATTGTATGGATTAGGCTTAAAGGGGTCATATTTTGTTAAACCCACTTTTATTAGTTTTTGGTTCATTTATTTGTGTATTTGGACCCTAATAGTTCATAAAGTTTGAATTTGAACCCTCCAGGTGCTGCAGAGCTATCTTTATATTCATTTTGGCAAAAATTGAGTGGATTTCTACAACCTGTTTTAATTCCTTCTTAATTTGTTATGTCTATAACTAGTTACAGCACCACATTTACACATATAAGGTAAAGACCTCTGATGAACATTTCTCTGAGTACACCATAATTATTTGTCAGCAGCAGTGATTGTAGTCCATACTGAAAATATGTCCAAACTTCAAGCTGATTACCTATAATGTTCAGTTGTTGATT
Source organism: Fowleria isostigma (assembly GCA_029814645.1). NCBI lineage: Eukaryota > Metazoa > Chordata > Actinopteri > Kurtiformes > Apogonidae > Fowleria > Fowleria isostigma. Next base: position 24,694,080 of record JAPTGZ010000005.1, on the reverse strand, counting down.
GTATTAATGAACACTAGCTGAACAGGACAGAGCAGCAACATCAACAACCTGGAGGGGGCGGGGTGTGAAGTGGTGCATTTGCATTTAAAGGGCCAGTGCTCAAAACGACTTTTCTCCTGTCATTACTCAGAAACAGTGTTGAAGATGGACCTGTGGAGTTGAATTAATGAAGAATTCGGACCCAAGCATAGCATTTACAGTTTATGTAAATGTTTTGACATGCATAATTCCATTAAAAAAAGTAAAATATCACCCCTTTCATGCAGTTTTCCCATAAAGCCATATCCTCTGAACCAAATGAGCAGTATATTTGCATGAAACAGGTATTTTCATCTAGCTTTCAATAGATAAGACAATGGTGGACAAGAGAACTAAAGACAATTTATGCAGAAATAAAAAGCATAAAACTGAAATTTCAAGACAAATAACTGCGACCGATGACCACTTGAATATAGCGAAGTGTAAAGCCAACATTACCAATAGCAGATTATAACAAAGTAAATAAGCATCGTTAGCCCATATCTTTTAATACATTGTAGTGGTTTTTGTTAGATTTCAAACTCCTTAGAGCATTTTATGCTTATTTTGTTAGACATTATGACTGACTCTTAGCTGTGGTGTTTTAAGCTCTCTCCGTTGCACACTCATAGCAGCACTCCAGCAGTAGAAACCTAGCAGCAACTTGTGATTTACAATATAATATGTTCATGTGCAAGCAAAATTTTAGCTGCAAACAGCACAAAGTCAGGAACAAAACACAACTTAGGGAACAGTTAGCAGTAAATGAGGCAGTGCAAGTGAAATCACTGGAATGGTCCTTTAAATGTTGATTTGTCTCAACCCTGCCATCTGGACCATTTGTTCATACCTGACTCTAGAGGTGGATTTCAGCCAGTCTGATTGTTTTACAGTAATTCATTAAATGGAGCCATTTTATCTGCTGCAGATCCACTTCATGCTTTAGGATAATAAGGTTGGTGTGTTTTCAAATTAAAATTGTCTCTAATGCAGCAGCAGTATCAGACATGGAGCTACTCTTACTTTTCTCCAGTGTGTCACAGAAAACCTAATGAATTTTCTTGCTTGTCTTGCATTAGGTTTCCTATGCAATGCAATTTATCCTGTTTTTGAAGAGAATTTTAATGCTGGTGTTGGATCAGAAACGTGATATCCCACCTCCTCACTCCCACACTGAAATATCAATATCAGACCCTTTCCTCCATCTGCAATAGCATGATAATCCCTTCGGTCATTCACATCTGATCTGTGCAGCTGCCACGAGTGCAGAGCACAGACACAGAAGAAACTGAAAAACAGATTTTCAGTGGGGAAGGAAAGTGGAAACACACAGCACAAGGCTGCGCTGTGAGGGAGGAAGGTCAGTGTCTATGGGGTAATGGAACTTTCTAGACAACAGCACCCTCGACCCCTTAATCCCTCCCCCCACCCATCACCAGCCCCCAGAAACAGAACAACAAGTGTTTTTTTGATGTGGCTTCACAATAGAGGGTTTCAGCATAGGTCAACCTGTGGCTCTGACCCCTGCTGTATACAGCCTATACAGACATCTATAAACCCTGCAGCGCCAAATTATATGTCACACCCACACAGAAGGGTCGCAGATCTGGAAAAGTTGACAATGTGATACAGAGAGATCGTAAAGAAGCAGGAAATTGTCTACTTTGTAAGTAGCAACATTTTTTTTTTCTGTCTCACACTCTTAGACTAAAGAGGCTCTCTTCACCATTCTGAGGGACCTGCGTCCTGAGGATCATTTCAACTTCATCAGCTTCTCCAACAAGGTTAAAGTTTGGCAGCCTAATCGTCTGGTCCCAGTCACACCACTTAATGTCAGAGATGCCAAGAAATTTATTTACATGCTGATGCCTACAGGAGGTGAGGTCCAGTAACTAACATAACACTGGTCTGCTTCGGAAGTTATATGTGCTAAATCTACATACTTTAATAAGATGTATTGGAAAACCAATGAGAAAAGTGTTGGTTAGCTGCTGTTTTCATTGTATATGATAAAGTGTCATTACATATATACTGTAAATAGGTTTATTGGTTTACTTTCAGACAATAGATCTTCCCCTTGAAAGAACCTGAATAGTCAGTGTATTGTAATATGCAGACAGTGTTTTTACATAGATTTTGTAGCTTTTAAATAAAATTAGTGCTTTTAAACGATTGAGAATTTTAATCAGATTAATCACAGGGTTGTAATGGATTAATTTCAATTAATCACAATTAAATGTTATTTATTTTTAGTGTATATTAATCATATTTAATTTTGCATGAGCAAACAGACTCAAGAACAAAGGGAATGTAGATGCACTTAACATGTTATTAAACACCTTCAACAGTTTCAACAAAACAACTTGAAACAAAACAACATGAAACATTTCTTCCAACTTGAGTTTTTTTTACTCATATTTCCATCCAGAGGTCCAACGTGCTGTTTAGCATCTTCCATCTTTATGGGTTGGTTCTGCTGCCTGTAACTACCAGATCAACTGCCCATCTGTGTGACAGGAACTCTACTTGAACAAACTGCCCAAAATGCATTAGCAGAGACTTTCAGAGGCATTCTGCACTGCAGATGGGTTAATTCCATTAAAATTTTTAATGAGATTAATCATGATGATGGATTAATCTGCATTAATGCATTAATTTTGACAGTCAAAAATAAAACCCAATCTCTCATTAATTGTCAGAATTTTACATTTTTACCTTGGAAGCTGCAACCAGCTAGCATTTTTTATGTAATTTTTATTTATTAGTGACTCAAACTTGGGAAAGTTTTATTACTTTTATTCTGGCATTTTACTTGTAGACCAGTGAATTACTGGATTTTAGGTCAACATAGTTTAGAATATGAGAGGTTAATATGACTGATAGACTGTTCACCCAAGTTTTTCTGTCTTTATCTATGTTTTATTTATGGTTCCATAAAGTGAAGCACATTTTTTTGGTTCAATTCTAATTTCACTTAAATAAATGCAAGTGGAAAAACATCTTTTAAGTGACATTCTATTTAACCCATAAAGACCCAGCACTACTTTTGAGTCAGTTCCCAAATAAAATCTATATCTATATTTAACCTTTTTTTAACCATAAAGACAAAAAAACATCCACCATCTACTGATATGAACTGTTAATCCCTGTTGATCCACTAATACATGTAAATAATTGGTGTAAAATACAGTTATTCATCTTTTCATGATCATCAGA
>JAPTGZ010000005.1:24640493-24660111 GCA_029814645.1 Fowleria isostigma | reverse complement strand
GTGTGTGTGTGTGTGTGTGTGTGTGTGTGTGTGTGTGTGTGTGTGTGTGTGTGTGTGTGTGTGTGTGTGTGTGGCACGATGTGCGCATGTCGCGTGCACGAGAGCCACTGAGGCAAATCGCATCCTCACTACAATATGGACTAAAATAGAGTTTGATCAGAGAGTCTCACAGAAACAGGGTCTTCTGTTAAAAACCCCTCATGTGACTGAAGCAGTTCCTCATTCCTGATACTGTTTCTACCTCATGTAGAAACTGTGACATTTCCGCGCATCCCCAGTGAAGTCAGAGAAGCTTAGAAACCACATGACCCAACCAGAAAGCTCACATCTTCAGTGACTTGATGCCTCCAGAAAATGAAATATTTCTTGAAACTCCAGATGAAAGTTTGGTCTAATTGAAGGCCCCGCCCACCTCAACAGACACGGCCTAACTGATTCCATTGACCACAAATAGCTAGTTGAACCTCCGCCTGATGCAGAACCATTTATATAATAGCCATAATATTGGAAAATGAGTGCAGTTATTGGACCGACATTATAATAAGACGCAAAAAGACAAGCAAATATCCAGACCATAATGACCCACGCCGGGGTGGGAGTAAATAAGTTTGACTTCTTCTCGCTTCCTTTCGGGCTACTGTATATTAACAGCGAATTGTTGTATATGTTTATGTATATTGTGTACACATATGTGTATTATTTCGCTTGGTATCAATAGTCTGTTGTGTTTTATTAATATTTGTCTCTGTATTAGGTTCATTGGTGTATTGTATGTTCTGTCAAAGTTAGCTTGGTGTACTAATGAATATTTACTACTAATTTCTTTATGTATATTTGTGTACACATATATAATGGATTCTGTATAACGTGGATATTATGTTAATTCTGTTAGTGTGAATTGAAGCAGGATTCTATATGGAGTGCACAAGCTCGAAATCAATCAATCAATCAATCAATCAATCAAAAACAATGAAAACTCACAAAATGTGAAAAGAAAGTGTGTCTGGGGCAAAATCAGCTGACTCACAAACTAAACAAATAGTAGCTATCTCGCAGTCCTTGTGCTCATTTCTTGTTTCTTTATCAGTGTACTTTGGAAGTTTATTGTTTCTGATTGTGGTGGACTGATAATAATTGCTGCGAGCAATAATAGCTGATTAAATCTAATTAACTAGAAAAGCTATTCAACATTACACCTGTAACATCTCCTGTGATTTATTGAATTGTATACTTTCCTAAACAGTAACAGTAAATGTGTGGATCCAAACTAGTCCTCAATCAGAACCGTTCATGAGGGAACACAGGACAGAGGCAAATTGCAGCCTCACGCACGAGCACGTGTGCGTGTTTTAGTGTGAGCGCGCGTAAAAGACAGGCAATAATCCTGTCTCGCGCTCCTGGAAAATCTTCTTCTTTGGCAGATTAATGGCGCACGGCGCACGCGTTTAACCATCTGTTCCACCAGCAACATCACACCGGCATGAGCGCCTCCTGCCACCTCACCGCTCCTTTGTGTCTTCATCAAACACATCCCAAATACGACACTGAGCTTCCATACACTAGTTTCAAAATAAAACACTGGAGCAAAAAATGACGCCACTTTTTGTTTTCTATTGTCCTTAATGTATTTGTACTTGTGTCTGTTAAAGGGAATGTTTTTTCAGGGTGTACCATCACTTTGTCCCTGAACCTTTCACTCCAGCAACCATGCACTGAGACAGCCATCAAATAGCTACCTCTATAGTTTTACAGGTTTATAATTTGGCTTTCAGATATGATTGATTGATTGATTGATTGATTGATTGATTGATTGATTGATTGATTGATTGATTGATTGGTTGATTGATTGGTTGATTGATTGATTGATTGATTTCGAGCTTGTACACTCCGTGCACAATACTGATTATATACCTTTCATTATGTGTACACAAACATACATAGATAAATTTGATGTTAAAAATACATAGAGGGATTTGCATAAACAAATATGCATACAGAAATATACATAGATACATATACATAGAGCATTGGTTGTAAACACTTATTAATACAACTTTAACACAACATACAAAAAATATACCTAATAAAGAGAAAAATACCAATAAAACACAACAGATTGTAGAGACACCAAGAAGACATAACATCCATACCATCAAGTGTACACAATATACTTAAATATATACAATAATCCACTATTGATATACTTTAGCCCAAAAAGGAGTGAGAGGAAGTAAAACTAATTTACTCCCACCCCCAGTATTATGAGATGCAGATATGGTTGAAAGACAAATATCAAAAACGTCAACTGATCTAATTATCTGCATTGAAATCTTGCAACAGACCAAAAACAAACACAAGTGAAAAACACAGTAAAGTTGATAATTTTCTATGTTTTCAGCAGTACAGATGTGACTCACTTTAACTTTTACTTGACTGCCACATGTGATCATGTTCATTGAAAGTCTTGATGTTTTTAGATGATTTTAGTTGGCTAAATAAACTAAAACTTAAAAGTACAAGATCCAAATGAGCTTATCATTCTTAAATCAGGAAAAAAAAAACTTTGCTGAACAGAGATACAGTTTACAGCATAAATGAGTACACCCTAACAGATTTATCAAAAAAACCCTTGAGTTTTCTTTCAGATTCAGCATTTTCTACGGGATACTATACAACATATCATGTTCTCAGTTAAGGAAATGTTCTATAAAACTTTTTTTTTTCCTAAACAGCGCTTATATTTGTTGAAATATTGATTAAAATCGTACTTTTCATAGGGGGTTATATTCATTTATGTTGAGCACCTTGTGTGTTTCTAATTGTACCGCAATATAGAAAACGTCCCCAGAAGACTTGTGACAAACATATTTGTTCTTCTTTGACAGGTTCAGTCGACTTGAGTTTGTGCAGAGCTGTTCTCTCATGTCGTATCTTTACTGTGTTCCGTTTACCCTGTGCCCGTGTGGAAAAATGAAGCCACCTTTGAACTAAAGTGAACAGCTCTCCAAGGCGGTGCGGTGCGCTCTTACCACTAGAGGATACTGTTGACTTTGATACAAGAAAAAAAAAATCCCCTGATTATTAAAATGAAACAAAATAAACTCTAGAGCCTTTTTCCCCCCTCTCTCCTCCTTGTTTGTAGGAGAGTGGTTAACAGAACCTACAAAATACATAAATTCATAAATCCCGAGCGGTCCAAATGAAAACAATGTTAAGACATCAAAAAGACAGAAGTGTTCAGCTGCTTTCAGTCCTACATTTCACCTGTCAACCATAGTTTTTATCTCTCTTTCTATATCTGTCCTCAAGAAAAAAAAAAAAAAAAAGGTTACCACTTCTATAATCAGATATTTTTTTCCCTGGTAATGGTAATAGAATATGTTTTAGCTGAATTATTTCATCGAATTGCTGGGTATAAATATTCAGTGACTGATAACTAATCCGAACACTGCTGATTTATGTGTAATTTACATTTAAGAATATATTTCCATGCGTTATATCAGAATAATCCCTATCCCAGTGTCGCACATCGGTTGTGTAACACCGTTTTCCGTCTGTGTGTGCTTTCATTTTTCTCTGTCTCAACTTCAGTCCACTGTTTGATTCAAGCTGAAGAAATATTTTTACTTCTGCACTAAAAGGTCAATGAAGGAGTTGGCTTGAAAATATCTGTAGATGTTTTGGACATGCGCAGATGGGAGATGCCATATTGGAACGGGGGCAGCAGCAGCTGAAAGACGTCGCTTGCGTTGCTTTGCTCGAGCTCACGCGAACGAGAAGGAAAAAAAAAAAAAACCCAAAAAAAACCAGAGGGTCTGAAGAAGGAGAGGCGACCCAAAACTTGGACAGGTAAGACAGGTGACGGCTCCGGCGGATCCGGACGCATCTCTCAGGCTGATGCGTTGTTTTTTTTTTTTTCGTTATGTCGACGGAATAAACACCGGGAGAGTTATTTTCTCCTCCTCCGCTTAAAACCCTGAAGTGCTCCCGAGGCTGTTTCTGTAGAAACCACAGAAATAGTCGCCAGCGTTGGTTGACGAGCCCAACTTGTCCAAAGTGTGTGTACTGATCAGCCTCCACCGGCGGACAGGACCGGGTCTTCAGCCACTTGCGGTAATTTCGTTTATTGCGTTGTTTTTCGTCTTTGCTTATCTGCACAGTTTAATTAACCGTTTAATAAAATTACCCGATTTTTTAATCATCCGCACCGGGGAAACACCTGGAATCACCACTGAAACGTTATTTCAATACGTTAAATAATAATCTGTAACAAACAACCCAATTTGTTTTATCCCACTAACCTGAAGTTGATCTTCTAGAATAACGCCAGAATTGACTAATTTCCACGGTTCGTTCATTAATGAGTCATTTGGGATTTTTTTTTAAAAGGTATGTATAATGCCATCGGAAAACACCGGACACTGCCAAAATGTCAAACCACTTTCAACATGGCGGGTTATGGTGTTCGAGAGGAAAACTGCGCCTTAAAATCTTTGAACGAGGAAAAAATAAAATGATAGTAGATAACGCGACCGGTTCTGTTTCTTTTGATGGAAATATACAAGGTTTAATCAATTAAATTCAAAGTGTGCATTTGGCAACTCCGTGGGAGTTTTTTTCCGCTGCAGTTTTGAGTGTGCAAAGTACATGCCCGGAGTGGCAGCAGCTGGTCGGCTACACCCTCAGCCTCATCTGCCTTTGGAGCATTCACGTTTCCTCTTTCACTTTTATACAAATATGCTGTGCCCATTCGATTGCGATGTTTCCAGATTGCATCAAATGAGATATATTATTTTTTCCTAGGTGAAACGAACATCAGGGTAAATGCATTTTCCATATTCCCCTCCACCTTTGCATAGATGTGTTGACGAATCCACACAAGGACGAGATGTTTTTCCAGTGTATTGTTTTACTATGGGTAAATTTGCAACGATTAGGCAGATAATTTGGTTAAACCGCAGGTATCTGTTTAATTATGTCTGTTTTCTTCCGAAGCGATTGTGTAAATCCAGGGTTTATTCCCGTGGATTTCTCCTCCAGATTAAATTAATCACCATAATGAACAGAAACAATAAAGCCACGATATGGAGCCGACGATAGACGCTCATGTGCAATGAATAAATCATTCTTTTAGACTTCTTGGTGTTCGAAAGATATTTTTTTTCCACGCAGACTTGAGTGAGGATGGGTGAGCGGAGTCCTGTAGATAAAGGAAACCTGCCAAAAAATAGCACTTTAAAGAAGGAAAATGGCAGTAAATGGAAAATATATGTGCAGAATTTTCTTCATCTGTGGAAGTCACAGGACTCCTGCTGCACACTATTGTTGGTTTGGACTGTTGGCTTTTTCTAAAGAACCACCCAACGACCATTTGTTATCATTTAGCTGTTTTTTGATAAGCTATTGTATGTTAATCTTCCTGTAAATGTTTCTTCAGAAAGGAAATTACACAGTAAGCATGTCTTCCCCGAAAAGAGAAGGAAAAAGATAGAAACAGAAAAGGGTATTTGTAAAGGAAATAATGGTGAGACTCTTTTCTTTATTTATTTATTTTTCCTTTTGGCAGACAGACTCTATTTGAATGAAGGGAGGACTTAGGCAAATATAATTTTTGACCTCTCCTGTTCTCAAAAGACGAAAAAGCTCAAAGCTGCAGGTCATGTAAATGGTTTGTGCACATGTCTGCATGTTGTAGGAAGTTGTTTCCAGTCATTGATGTTGAAATCAGAAAGCTCTGGACTGAGGGAGTTTCCCTGTGGCTCCGGCTCTGTCTTCCTTTCTGTCTTCTGGTTTTCGTGCTTCACCAGGGACGGCTGCTCTTTGCACTTCACCTATCATCATTTTAGTTATCTCATTTTAGTGAGGATCAGAGGCTGTTGTAATTGGATGTGAAACACAGAGGCTAAATTTTGTCCACATTTACAAATTGTATAGAAATACAGAAACCAAAAGGAGGGAAGAAAGGGCAGAAATTGTTATCTGTTTGTCCTGTTGCCAAGAGGAAAGAACTCTTGGATGGATGTAAAAGAGGAGAATCTAATGGGGAGTAATGCAATAAAAACCCCAAGACCATGCAGTGGTAGTTAATCTCCTAAATCCTCCATTAAATCTCTGGCATGGATGGGTTTGGGGAAAGGCAGGGGGACAACACGTGGATGCCCAGCACCCCATCAGGGGCTAATCAATAAAAGCCTCCCCTCAATCTGAGACCATGGGGGCACAAATGTCCTGCATCTGAGATTAACTCTCCAGACCAGTTTAATCCCCTGGTGCTCAATCTGGGCTGTTTGTGTAGGATGCTGCGGGTCAGTAAGCTCCATCAAATACACAGTTCAACAGTAAAATTGCTCAACAAGTCCTTTTATTTCATGGATAAAAAAAACAGAGTCAAATAGCTGATACTTTAGCCACCTTCTGATGAAAAAGCCTGGGGATGGTTTCCTGTTCTTGTGGGTTTTGGAACTTGTTTAACCAGTGAAGGGGCCAAATCAAGGAAAATAATGCATGACTTGAGAGCGAGCTGAGAGCATGGAATAGGTTAGTGAATCACGAAAGTTGACTTTTTTCCTGTTATTTCTAGCTGTGAGTAAATACAGAATGTCTCTTAAAATGAGAATGTGAGACTTTTCTGTTTTAAAGTTTCTTTAGAATCTTGATGTCTTGAGTCTTGTTGGATCTATACCTTCACAGATTAATTATTTTTAACCATGCATACCCTCTGAAATGTATCTGAAAGGCCCTGACAAAAAGGTTTTTTTTTTGGTTGCTCATGTACAGTCACGGAAACAAAATTAGACCATCAAAAATAATTAAAAACAATGGTTATGCAATCAAGTACTAACTTCTGTGTGTATCATGTGACTAACACAGACAGAAAAGAAAACATGGAATGAATAAAAGCACTGTTTTTGTCAGTACAATGCCATAGATATTGATGTGAGAATCGATGTGATTTTGGTTATTATCAAGAAAACAATGAAAAATGGATAGATATCAGCTCTGAAATTAAACTTTTATGAGATGTTTTTGTTATTGTCATTATATTTCTCCAAACAAATGTACCTTTAGACAACTAAAGGTACATTTGTTTGCATTAAAGCATCAAAATGAACAAGAAATTAAAGAAAACATAGGGTGGTCCAGTAATTTTTTTCATGACTGTACATACAAATGTCATTTAGAATCTATAAATCATGACCATATTGAACCAGAACACAATTTAAAATCCCTTGAAACTGTATTGACTTGATTAAAAAAACAGAAAAATATGTGTCCTCCGAATGTTTGCAAAGCTAGCAAATATGCCAGGGTGCATTTTTGGCAAATGAGCAATGCACTCTACAAGTGTTTGGACAGTGACACATTTCCTGTTGCTTAAAACAGTTAAAACTTGAAGGTTTAAGGGGTTTTCAAACTGACACCTCTTGTTAAAATGCATTTCACCTCCAGGGTTTGCTCAGTGAATAAGTGCAGTTCCTGTACTGTTTTTTAATGTGATGAAAACACAACATTAGGACCAAAGTTGGTTGGTTCAATTATTTTCATCACTTTTTCAACTACGGTCAGATGAAATACAAAGCCAAAGTTTAAAGCCTGTTAAACTGTTCACAAGTAAGCATCCAAAAGAAAATATTTAGTTTATAATATGATAAAAAAAAGAAGAGGGGCAGTAGATTGTCACATTTGAGAGGCTTAACACAGCAAATGTTGTTCTTGATACTTGACATGTTATCACTTGTCTGTTGATTGTGCCGTGTGAACTCATTTACCATCATTATGATTGTAACTTCCATCAGCTGTGACCATAAAGTGTGTAACAATAGATTTACAGACATTCAGACAGGGGATTTTTATGGGAAAAACCAGGTTATAGAGCTGCTGTGAACTACTTGTATTATTTGATACCAGTATTTGAGTGTGCTTTGATGAGTTTTAATGAGCTCTGTAGAGCACAGCATGCTGACGACAGCAATGTGTCAATGCTGCTGAAGATTGTAGGGCACTTAGGCAAGAAACTCTGATAGGCTGTGAGGGGGAGAAGGGCAGCAAACAGCGTCATGTGAGCTAAATTAGCTCAGCTTGTTGTTTACGCAATGGATGTATGCTGGAGCCACTGTGGGACAGCAGGGGGTGTGTAAGTGTGTGGTGGGGGGGTGACACACACACACACACACACACACACACACACACTTGGTGGTTGTGGAGACTGTCACAGTCTTTGTAGCCTCACAGTTGTATATTGTAAATATGCACTGCTCCAGCAGCAGCCTGAGCATTTTCTGTTTTGTTTATTTTCTTTTTAAATGTCTGATTTCACCGGTTTGTGAATGAACCACTATCTATTTGACGTCAGACTCAGTGGAGGATTTTTACATTTTTTCTTGATTTTTTATTTTTTTTTTTTCTTCAATTTTTCTATCCTTTCCTACAGTGCTTCCTGCTCTTGTGGATTTTCACTTAAAATTTGACCGGAGGATTGACTGTTGTTATTGAGGATTGTTTTGGTGTTAGTCAGGTTGTTCAAAGTAAGTGCAAGTCATTCAGTGATTCACTGGTGATGCAACTACATGACCAAAGCAACTGCCAGGCAAGTGATAAACATGGTCTGTCTCTTTCAGGAATTTCATATATCATAGTGTCACCTGGTTTATTCAGATCTTAGATATAAGCGTCTATCTGTTTTATATGTTCTTCATTTGTTTGCCTTTGTCTGTATACTTTTTAATGCTCTTTTTACTTTGCTCTTTTACGTTTGTGTAGTTGGATAAATACTTTAAAGAATTTACCGGTAGTCAGAATAAATGTAATCAGCAAATATTTTGATGATCATTTTAGTTATTTTGGTGTTTAGTTATTTTATTATTAAGCTAAATTGTGAAGAATTCTGTAGCTGAAATTTTAGGTTTTGAGTTGTTGGTTGTATAAAAAGAGAAATCTAAATGCATAAACTGAGGCTGAGTAAAAATATAAGTCATGGCTATGTTGTATACCAATAACTGATTATAAAAAAATCGAATATTTTAATTTATTTTTAAGTGCATGTCCTTGCGGTCTGGCTGTAATGTTCTATAACTGTACAGACGTATGACAGAAGCCTGAAACTATAATTTCAATGTGTCATCATGATTGCGTTTTAAAAGGGGAAGTGCTGTCATTTGACTTTTTTCAGTTCTAATACTGATCCAATACCTGTGTTAAATTGATAAACTGTATGCGTAACTGTAGAGACTGCAGACTGGGATCCTTCTTTGGTGTGTAAAGCAATGCCAAGCTTAACTTAAACACTGATTTCTGCTTTTGTAAACTAAATGTAAGAAATAAGTACATTTGCATAGAATTACTAACTTATTTGTAAAATAATTAATAATGCTTCATTATGTTGGCATAAGCTTTTGTTGAATAGATTGGCACCCACTCCAGCTGTTTGGGGCTGTGTTGGAGCAATATTGGCTACTAGATGTCAGATAGATGCTGTAAACTGTAGCTGTAAACTTAAATGGTGCTGTTAGTGTTTAATATACAAAGACAAAACACATAATATTACACAATCACAAAATGGTCTATATGTGTCGGTCCAGGTGTATATAACGATATGATAACCCTGAGGTGTGATCAACATGTCACTCAGGAGGAAAAAGACATTGCTTCACCAAACTTTTTTGACCTTTCACTAATTTATGTTTCATTCTTGGAAAACACAGTACTGTGGAAACACTACCTCTATTATGACTCAAATGAAACCACACAAGTTTAGACAATGCATTTCTGTGGAAGTGTTTGCATTTCTGTTCACTGTCCTGCCTTGTCTTACAAAAAAGACAACGCCTGCTAAATGTGAGAGAAATTTAGTAAATATACACTTGGAAAAAAAAACAGCTGTGCTGCTGCATCACATGACGCACAGAAAACCAGTTTAGCGATGCGATTATTTAAACCATCCTCTAGTATCTATGTTGATTATAAGATGATTCATGGTCTGTCTCTTTCATCCCTGGAGCAGCGGTGATTGATTGATTAAGTCTTTTGTTGGCTTCACAGTAATTAATCTGAGCAGCATGTGTCAGTGTCAGGAGAAAACTGCATTTTCAGAAGTTAGAAAACTGGGCAGATAAAAACACTCCATGACCAACCAAAGTTAGTTTGATAGTCATCAGTTTGACACACCCTTCAGGGTTTGTGTGGAGTTGAAGATGGTTTGAAGTGGGATCTGCTGGACTTCTGTCATTAATTACTAGCTGTAATCAGAGGAGGAGGTGGGAGGAATGCTCACCAAGGGGAAGAAATTTTAGGGTAAAACATCAATTTTCTACCTGTGATGCAGCATTTTAAATAGAAACTTCAATGTAGAAAAATACTTTCTGTCATCATTTTAAGATGCATTAGAAAATGATTTGTTGATTCATGCATTTACAATAATTAGCTTCACTGATGGATATATCACGATGATTACAGTAGAACAATTTAAAGTCTTCTTGTTTAAGCCATAAATACATATTCAATTATCAACATGTTTCCTCTTTCACTTTATATAATAGTTACATTGACATTGTTCTGCATTTTTTCCCCTTTGTCCTTTGGCTTTAAAGAATATTGCAGCTCTAATTTGTTGCTCCGTTGTCTTGTTAGTGTTATTCCAGTTTTTCTACTTTGTCTGACTCTGATTGGTTATCTGGTAGGGGTTTGCAGTGGTATGCAAATTCACACTGTCTGCTGACAATATGCATAACCAGATATTCACAGGCTGAAAAAGGCAGAGGGTGGCCAGCAAATTAAACAAAAAAAATTTCCTTTTATTCAAATTTAATAATGCAGTTAGTTCAAAGACTGAAAGCTGTAAGATCTTTGTTTTATCTTACTCTTTTCTCAGTTTTCTGGAGCATTTTCTGCTGTAAGGATTTGTCTCTACTTTTCCGCAGACTTTTCCTTGTCTCTGGATCCTATGAAATTAAGGTTTACGGGGGGGGGGAGCTGTCTTTTGTTCCATCTCATCATTCTAGTGATCAATTTTCATACTAAACGCCCACTTCCTCTTCTATTCTAAATATACTGGAAATCTAACTTGCTTCATTTCCTATCATTGAGGTTTTTCCATGGAAACACTTATCGAATCATGGCTGCTTATTTCAGCCAATGGCAAAGTTTTTATGAGCTGTGTTTTCTTTCAGTCACTGTTATGTTACCACAAGTGTAGACAGACTGTTTTTTTCTGAAAATGCTCTAGATTTGATTTGGAAATCATTTCCTAGATCAGCACTTGATATATTTTTATTGTCTCTGCAACAGGACTATTTAGGGAAGTAAGAGATGCAGTGAAGGAGAATTGACGCGCCACAAGTCAAAGGGTATTGCTCGCCAGGAACTGGAAGTGCAGGATGCAGTCTCGTACCCAGGAGCAGCCATTGGCCCTAACTGCAGTAAAGTCTTACAATCCGACCAATGGGAAAGAAGAGGCGGTCAACACAGGTAAGTGCATGCATCTTTTTGTAGCCGGGCCGGTTCCTGCAGACTTCCTGTTGCAGATTGGTATGTAACATGTTTTAGATGAACATGCATGATACACCTCTAATCTTGATAAAACACAAATTGTGGATGAATTAAAGGAAACTGCATATATTTTTATTACTTTTTTTTTTGTTTTTTTTTGGATGCACACTATCTTTAAATACAGATATTTGACACTTTGATGTAAGTTAGAAAACAGGACAAACTCTATATTTTTTGATGTTTTCGTGTAACTTTAATGTAAACTGTCATGCACAAACAGCATCAGCAATATAAAACACACATGGCTGAAACATGGAGTTATATTATTTAAAGAATGTTATTGACAAAAAAAAACCCAGGCCTTTTGGTACACTGAATTCATGACTTACTGTAGGCAACTTCTATAGATATATAGGTTATTGAAAAGTTAAGATTCATCATTTATTTTGAGCATGTGAAAGTACAGAAAAGAGAAAAAAACAGAAGAAAGAAAAAGGAAAAATGAACATAGTGAATGTAAAATATTTGCAAATGAAAATAGAATCAGAATCAGCTTTATTCACCAAATAATAAACGCATATAATTTTTTTTTCCTTTGCTAGCACTGTTCTCACATGTAGATAAGAATAAAAGGAAGATAAGTAAAATAAGAATAATTTTGCATTCATAACAAGATAAATATCTACTTATATGTATTCCCACATATACATGTATATGTATATATACGTGTGTGTGTGTGGATATATATATATAAATCTATATATGTAGATGTATATAAATCTCTCTCTCTATATATATATACATATACATATATTAGCCTAAAAAGGAATGGAAACAAGTAAAACCTGTTTATCCCCTCCCCCATTCCACCATTATATATTCCTGTGTATAAATATATTCAGCTGCTTCCAATAAAGTATATCATATATAGCTCATTGTAATATTGTTCTAGTCAGTTTATCAATATTACCTACATTTTACAAATCATTTTTAGTTTTAATAAGGATCTAACATGTAACTATTATCATCATATTAGAAAAATATAATATATTATTACTACTGCTGTTAGTGACATCATAATTTATATTCATATTTTAGTTTTTATTACTATCTTTATTGTCATCATCACCACATCTAGATGTGTAGACATAGGGTCAGTTTGGCTGTTTTAGGGTCCATTTTAGGCATCAGCTATATTAACATAAAATTATAGATGGATATTTGCAGTTGTAGTTGACTAGGTGGGTGACCCATGTTTCTGTTTTGTTTTTGTTTGTTTTTTTACTGTAGTTTTTTTTTTTTTTTTTTTTTTAATTTACATTAGCAATGAGTACATGTTGAGTCTGAGTTCCCATCATGCAATGATACACTTCCAAGGAAGAGCCTGCCATCATCATAATCCAGTGTTTCTTGCCCATCTTTTCTGTACATTTTGGCATAATTACAACAGTACAGACAATGATCATCTGAGACACTTCAGTACTGTATCGAACTACAATCTTAATGTGACAATTAAGAGGCAAAATTACAATAAAGAAATGTTGACTGTAAATGGGTTTGTCATTAATGTTGATTCCAGCTGTATGCATATGGTGTTTTTTAGTTACTGAGTGACTGAGTTATGAAAAGTGATTCCTTCCCTTTTTTAATGTATATGTGTCACCTGTGTGCTAAAGGTTATGCTCTTGGCATTCACAAAGTGTGTCAATTCATAAAAGGAAGCAAATCCTTCAGTTTATTCAGAACAGACTCCAACAAACCATCAGCTAGGAACTGCCCTCTCTCATTACACAGAGCAAGTTTAATCCTGCACCTTTCCCGCAGAAAAGACTCCAGAGATGCAGGCGAGGAAAAAAATATCATATCTCAGATGTATCAGTTGCTAACAGGAAAACTGAGTACTGTAATTATCAACCACAGAAGAAAAATTAATCACTGTGTGGAATTAATACAACTTTCAACACATGCATAAAGTCACACTCTGGATGATTTCCTGTGAATTTTGTTTTGGCACAATTACCTGGGTTTGCCTAGCAACAAGACTGTGTAGCTGCTACTATACAGTGCTGTATGAATGATATGCATTTATCCTAAAGCTCAGGTGAAGGGCTTTGTTAGAGATGATTGACAAGGAACTGTATTCATTCAGATGTAGATTCCATGGAGGACGAGCCAGGGTTTAACTGGGAGGAGTACCTGGAGGAGACGGGGGCTACTGCAGCCCCTCACACCACCTTCAAACATGTAAGTGACTGCATATGATCTTCACCTCACACCGTAATCCCTTCCCGCGCTGATCCTTTAAATACAGCTTCATAGATAAGTACCATATGCAGAAATCCGTTAACAGCATATTGGAAAGAGTCGGGCTTTGGCAGTGCTGAGCTAATGCTGTTAAACAGGCTCTCATTGGGTTTGTTCTCTTATGACGCACAAGTTGTTAGACAACCTTTGCTAGTTTTTAAAAACACAATTGTGTGTCATTACTGACGTACAATAGAGAACAATATATGACAAGCACCATGCTGACATAGATCAGTGTACATTATTTTTTCACAGGCCGGTAATGGTTAATGTCAGCTCCATGTGATCTGAGGCACTTTTAAAATATTTCTTGGGTTTCTCATTCTGGTTCTTTTTGTTCAGATTTCATACACATGGTATGTTTTCTGAGTAAAAATGATTGTCACAAAATACTAGTATATTTCACAATATGCGTTTACATAGTAGTAAATGTCTGATACACCACCACAAGTAAAGTGGCTGCTCCTTACTGTTTTACTCAGAAAATACAACCCTTAAAAAAAATGTCAAAATCAATAAACACTAGTACCATACAAACATAAAAACTGGTAATGGAGTCTTCAAAAAACAGGAGAAAATACTGAATGTGTTTGGGACTATTCTCAGTAGTGGATTAATCCACATTTGTTATTGCAGGGAGAGTCTGTGGCAATAGGATGGAGTGTGTGTTCCTGAGTTAAATTAATTAGTGTGTGTTCATGATGATGAAGGATCATGTCACCAGAACGAAAGTTACGGATGTAACTACGGTTCTATGAATCCCGGATGACCGCTAGAGGGCGGTGCTGAAAGCACTGGAATGATCCCTTCGAGCGTGTGCAGTTTGAGTATGAATACCAAAAATGTCACACTGTGACCCCTGGATGACCCTGGGAAGTGATAAAATCCACCGTCATCCAGGACACTGTTCCTACAGAATCTTCTTGCAGAAACGCAAGGATTTTGAGTGACAGCGAAGCTCTGGCGGTCATCCGGGATTCATAAAACCGTGGTTACATGCATAACTTTTGTTCTATTTCATCCCTCCTGACCGCCAGAGGGCGGTGCTGAAAGCACTGGAATGACGAATACCAAAAAGGTCATGAAGGGTCCTGAATACATACACCACTGAGAAGACCCAGAAGGTCCCCGTATAAGGACCAGGCCAAGAAGATGAGGAGTGGCCATGGTCATTGTGTAGAAACTAGGAAATGTGCTCAGTGAGGCACATAAGACAGAAGTACACATGGTTTCCAAAGAAACTCCTCTCAAAGCCACCCACAGAATGGAAACGCCCCTGTGAGAGCGGGCTCAAGCCAGTCACGGTGGAGCACAACCTCCAGAACTACAAGTGTGGCGGATGACTTTCACAATCCAGTGAGAAAGACGCCATGTGGACAAGAGTACCACGCGTCTCAGGGCCATCATTACAGAAAGAGTTGGTCTGAGCATGACATACCTGCAGCAGTGGCAACACATGCAGAAAATGCTAGTACAGACCACAATAACGACCTGTCCCCACAGCTCTCCTGGGGGGAGGTGTGTGTGTGTGAGTGCATTACCAAGTCATTTTCAATGGCTGGTTACAATAAGAGCGGGGTAACATCCAAGGCCAAAACACCATGGTAGGTCATAAGGTGATGCCAGACCCATCTGGGCTAAACCTCAGCCATAAAGGAGTAATAGGGAGGGCATGTAACCTACAAGCCCTGGCACGTAAGATCGTTGTCTCACACGATCAGGCAGTGTTGGTGTGGTCCCCGCAATGGCCAGAGTCACCGTTTGAGTCAACGGGGATCAGGGTGCCATATCCCAGGCAGCTGTGGCATAGTGGGTAAAGTGGGCAGCCCAATGATCAAAGATCATGGGCAAGGGGTCAGCAATTCGGGCTGCACACGCAACTGATGGAACACGAAGCAGCCAGGCATCCAGATACGGCAAGATCCCCACCACACTGGTCTACCAGGGAGACAGGGTCCTTTACACATACCAGGCAAACACCCTCGGGGAGAGAGAAAAAGCTCGAGGAGAATCCTGAAATGCCAAAGGCAGCCCACGACAGGCAAATCTGAGGAAATGCCGACGTTCTGGGGCACTGGGTACATAAAACAGGCGCCCTTAAGTTCATTGACCTGAACTATTCCCATCTGTGAGGGACTGAAGGCCCTCCACCATGCTGAGCATATGGAATAGCAAGATTCCAAGTGGCAACTGAGTCTCCGTAGATCTAGAACGGGACAAAAACTACCAGGTTCCATGGGCACGAGGAAGTACGTGGAACAGCAGCCTCTGGGTTGCTGCAGAGGATCCGCCACCCCAAGTGCACCCTTGGCCACGTAGGCAGAAACCTGACACCAGGTCGTGAATGATAGTCATTGTGACCCAGCCTGAGATGTGCGGCTGGTGTCGGAATTGCAGCTGGTGTCGCACCCACGCGTCAGAGTGGGAACTCCCAATGAGTTCGACACGTGAGCAGCCCAATGACCGAGCTGCTGGAGGAAAAAGCATCCAACAGCCGGCCTGATGGCCCATTTCCTGACCCCACGTCCTTTAGGACAGGGGCAGAGCCTGAAGTTCAAGACCACCACACCTCTTGGTGGGAGACAAAAATGAAACCCCTGCCATATCTCCAGTGTCCATCACCATACCAACCCCGAGGTGGCAGGTAATGCTTGGACCAATGGTCAGACCCAATGACCCCTGGAGGAGGGGCAGAGGTTATTAATTATACAATGTATTGACAAAATAAGATGTAATGCGACATCAGGGCCGTGGACACCTAAAAACTCGGCATAGGGCCCCAGCAGGTGACACAATAAGGGGGGAAACAGCAGGTCCTACAGCAGGAACATGATTGAAACCTGCTGTAGTTGCATTGTCCATAGCCACCAATGCACAACCATTTGATGAAAGGCATGTCCAGGTGGTCAGGCCTCTTCAACAGGCAAGAAACTCCACCAGGTATTCTCCACAGGGAGAAACAGCAAAAGGCCCATGCCCAAAGAAGGTGTTACCAGGGCCAAACAGATCCAGCTGTAGAATATCCAGCTGCAGGCACCCAAGAGCGTCACTCATAACATCCTGTATGAATCCATCCGTGTCATCAACCAGGCCCTAAGCAGATGAGAGTGAACCTGTTCCAGAAGCACTAAAAGACTGTGCTTCTTCCTCATCATGAAAATAAAAAGCTAATGCCACCAGAGAGAGGACATCCTCCTCCTTGGGCAGGGTAGGCATGGGTGGAGAAGAAAACCCAGCCACAGACACGGGACAATTCCGGTGACAAGTCTGCAGAAGAGACTCCATCTCACCTGACTGCAGACAACCTCTGGACTGTAGAAGGCAGATCGCTGCTGACCTGATCTTCTGTTTCAGAGGAGCCAGCATGGTAGCGGGCTCAGAGACGCTCTGAGTGACCAGGCAGGGCAACGACACCTACCCCAAGACGGGAGGTTCTCTTTGCCGCATAAGCTGGGAACAACTGTTCCATCCCCACCATTCTGAATGCCCATGGCATGTAAGCCACAGTTCATGTGCGGGTCATCCGACAGCACCTCCCTCAAGTCGTCAGGGCCAAGGCAGGCAGGGCACAGGACATGCCCATTGGTGGCCTGAAGCTCAGCCCCACAATCCACACAACAGTGGGAGCTGTTTACAGTACTTATGCACAACTTAAGTATACATACACACTGCAAGGTACAAAGCAGCAGTGGTCCGAGGCCAAGTTGGGAGCGGGTGCGCGAACGCTGCCATACCAACTAGGACCTAACACATGAACAGCCAACATACACTGACAGTAGATCAGGCCACGTGTCAGGCTTCTTATCAAATGGTTGTACCATTGCATATTGTTGCACTGTTGTGCACTCAGACTTGGTATCAAATGGAAAGTACATCACAAAGAAAATGTATTACCATCATTAAGGGCAAAAGCTGGGAGAGGGTGCGTGAACGCCACCATTACCAGTTAAGCCCAAGCATATAAACGGCTGACAGGCACTGACGGTGGAAAATATCAATGTGGACCAAATGCCTGCAGTGGAAGGGAAAAAGTGGGAGTGGGTGCGCGAATGCTGCCTTCACCAGCTAAGACCCAAACATATAAACAGCCAACAGGCACTGACAGCAGAAAACGTCAACGTGGACCAAATGCCTGCAGTGGGAGGGAAAAAGTGGGACTGGGTGCGCAAACGCTGCCTACACCAACCAGAACCCAAGCTGAAAAGCCAACAAATACTGACAATATGGGTCATGCATACAGACTTGATGTCTGTAATAGCCGGGTAAAATTGGGAGCAAATGTGCAAACACTGCTTTGACCAATCACGGCTGCATAAACCAATCAGTCTAACACCGTTAGCAATCAAAATATGGAAGCACAACAGTCACAAGGAATACCTGAGAGGCATTCTAAAAAGCTAACAGGCCTTAAAAGAAGAAAGTGTCATGTATTAGGATCAATACATGTAGTGGAAGTGTAAATGTGGAAGCGGGCACGCAAACATCGCCATCACCAACCAGGAACTCAATGCATGAAAAAGAAACAAAACCAGGCCAACAGCATTACAGACACAATTGCAATGTACATGCAATACACATACACACTGAAATGTATATGGAACGTATGATAAGGAAACAAGTACAAAAATGTACACTATAAGATATATATACACATCAGTGCCCTGCATCGAGTGCACAAGCACGAAATAAACTGATCAAACAATCAATCAGTAGGAAAGTGCAACAGCGCAAGGAATACCTGGGAGTGGTGCAATGCAGCAGTTACCAACCAGGAACCCACACATGAAAACCCAACAGGCACTGACAGAATACATCATGCACATGGGCTTAATACCTGTAATGAAACGCTAACATTGGGAGAGGATGCACAACCAATCAGATCAACACTGCATTCCAAGTGCAACGTACCCACAATCTACATATACACTGAAATGTATATGAAACGTGTATTAACTGCAACATGTACACAAACGTACATTAACGTGCTCTATCATAATGAGCAGAAAAGCACTATAAACACAGGCCATTCATCACTCACATTGTATGAATATATACAATAGTGCCATAAATGGTTGTAGTGCACAAGCAATACATGGGGAAGGGCACACAAACGTGGCCTTCACCAGTCATGACTACACAACCTAAGAGCTAACAGCCTCACAATCACAATTGCAATATACATGCAACATGTATTGACATCGAAGTGTACATGAAATCCACACAAATAATGCAATGCATGTAAAATGTACGTAATATGAAATGGACCCAACAGTGGTATACATAGAGCACACAAGCTGGAAATAAACCAATTAATCAATAACATGAAAGTGTGCCAGCACAAGGAATATCCAGAGGAGGGAAAGCTAACACTGTCCCACCAGTCAAGTCAGAAATGAGAAAGTCACAGTGTGCGTTGAATCTTGTGTAAGCAAAGCAAGCACCGGCAGAGGAGGCGTACACGCCTCCATCGACCGTGAAAACAGGACGAGCTGAATGAGTTAAATAGCGTTAGCTAAGAAAAAAACAGGCTAATGCCAGTAACAAAAAGCACCAACCGGGTGTAACAGCAACCAATTCAGCTGGGAGACGGGACGGCCGCCGCGGTCACCAGTGACAATACAAAAGGTAAAATCAAGCAGTTAACAAATGCTACTCACCGGTACCAGAGGCTAACACCGTTAGCAGCAGCCAACACCGCTAGCCTCACCAAAACACCGTCTATCCAGTGGAAATGGCAAGTAAACTCAGAAGCTGGGAGACAGAAAAATAGTGAGTAAACGTAGAACCGGGAGCGCAAGCACTGGCCGTAGTAGGGAGTAAACAGAACTGG
>JAPTGZ010000005.1:24607880-24633230 GCA_029814645.1 Fowleria isostigma | reverse complement strand
GGGATAGGCTCCATGCGACCCCCGTGACCCTAATGAGGATAAAGCGGGTATGGAAAATGAATGAATGAATGAATGTCTCAGCAGGATGCTCTTGTAAAATCCCAATGAGTCTTTTCTGGTTAATAAGTGTTATAAGATTTTGGTGTCCGGTTGATTCAGATGAGCTAATTTAAACCATTGCCCTTGAGCTGTGGGAAATTTCAGTAAGTTTAGTCTATTCAGTATTTTATTAAAGTCAAATATTGAAAAAAAAAAAAAAAAAAATCAATGCTTTTAGCAGATTAGTCCTTAATAGTAATTATTATTAGTTGCAGCCCTTGTTTAATCTTGTTTGTATGGTACTTCAGCATCAATAGGGTGTTTTTTTTTATGATAAAAAAAAAAAGTTTATCATTTTTTCAGCACATAGTTGATGTAATTTGCCAAATAACCTCAGCCTGTTACCAAACAGTTCCAAAGCTTTGCCTCCATGTCCCTGTTACATCACAGGACAGAGGCAGATGGGTGATGCCGTTGATCCAGGACGCAGATCTTTATCCACCTCAGCTGACCGTGTGTTTGACCGGTACAGCAGCTGTCCGTCCTGATGAGCCTCTGAGTCCTGGGCTTCAGGCAGGATGCTTCTGCTGCTGGTTTAAGATTCAGAGAAGTGTGTCAGTGTTTCAGCGTCTTACATCACTCTGAGCGATGATTGTAATAACATTAGAATATGTGGGTTTTATGAGCACCCTGATGTTGGACAAACTGACTGCGTGGTGATTTGAGCGGGTGAGGTCTCTTGGGAAGCTAAATTGCCTTGTTGGTAAGTGGATTGAGTCACTGGAAACAGACCATGAATTCCCCAGAAAAATGTGATTCAGTAAAGTGCAGCCCTCCTCTCTCTCTCTCTCTTTCTGCCTGGACAAATTGAAACAGTGATTTCTCTTGGGCCCACACACAAACGCACAGTTGCGCAGACACACACATGCAGGCTGCATTTGCTGCTAAGGCTGACCGTAGCTCTGCCTGTTACATAAGCCAGGCAGAGTGATACAGCACGTTTGCATTGTTGTAGCAGGAAGTCACAGGGCCATTTGTATTGTGTTTATTTCTAAGATGTTGGCTTTTTCCATTGACTTGTGAGTGTGTGTGTTTTGTATGAGCCTTGGATGTGAACATCCTGTTGGGCTTGCAGTGCTCTCAAGAATTGTATGGCAGCCTGTGGCCATGGTGGAAAAACATCATACTCGGCTGCATTCACTGTCCTGCAGATTAATTTTTTTTTTTCTGCACAAGGACAAGTCAAAATGCTGTTTACAGTAGATGTTTGTTTCAGGCTGTTTTGGAAAGGCTTTATTAATTCTGCTCAATTATTTAGCAGATCTCACCTGTACCTGCTGAAATATAAATACTGAGAGATCTATGCAACACTAAACATCCACAGGGTTTTTCTTCCTAGTCAGGGTTGCAATTAATGCTTTTCAAAATGGGTTAATTCCTTAATTAATAGGTACATTTACTCAAGCAATTCTGTGTCTTCTGGTTACTTGTTTCACAATGAACAATTTGAAACTAAAACACACCAATTATCAAAAATAGAGAAAAGAGCATTAAACCATTCTAGACACTGAAACTAGCAGATGTTTGGCATTTGTAATTGACTCAATGCAATTAATTGTTGTTTGTTGATTATCATCGTCATTCATTGTGGCAGTGTGTTTTTTTTGATGTAGTAAAAACAACAAAAACAAAAAAACACTAACTTTGCTCTCTAGTGTAAATATACCAAAGATACAGAAAAACCAGTGGTCCTTCCTGAATGATCATTTTCAGCCATGATTCATTATGTTAATAGAGTACAAATATCAGTCACTTACATTTACATGTGAAAAGGAACAAACAAAAATTGGGGGGGAAAGTCCTGTTTTGAAGTTCAGAGTATTGTTTCTGTTGTTGTTCATTGTGAAACTGATCCTGAGGTTAAAAGTAGTAGTGTAAAATGTGCATAACAGAAGGAATAGATGATCAGACCGGTTGTATAAAAAGTAGCTTACCAAAGCAACATAAAACTATTGTTTTTCAGATTCCTCATAAACAATCAGTACTTTTTATAGACTGATAACAAGGCTCCATTTGTTATGTTTACTTTGTCTTTTTCCCATGATATGGAAACAATTTGGAGACCCTCCTTTTCAATTTAAATTTAAATTTTAAATATGTCACTGTGAAACCATCATAAAAGGCTTAATATGTAAAAAGTCCTGTTTCTTTGTCCCCAGGTGGAGATCAGCCTGCAGAGCAGCTTCCAGCCTGGTATGAAGCTGGAGGTGGCCAATAAGAGCAGCCCCGACACATACTGGGTGGCCACCATCATCACCACATGTGGCCAGCTGCTGCTGCTGCGCTTCAGCGGCTACGGCGAGGACCGCAAGGCCGACTTCTGGTGTGATGTCATGACGGCGGAGCTGCACCCAGTGGGCTGGTGTGCACAGAACAACAAGACCCTCATGCCTCCTGAAGGTAGGCATGAATACACACAAAATACACACCTGGTCACACACACACACACACACACACACACACACACACACACACACACACTCTGAGCCTGGATCTGTATCAGCAGAGTCAGAGTCAGACACTGATATCCAGTAGATATATTAAATTTAATGTATAGACCAAATGAAATGGAAGTAATGGCATGTCTATGTTTTATCCTGCGATGTATTTGTGTGTGAAATAGTCGGGTTGTGATCAAGATCTAGTTTAAAGAATCAGATTAGTGGACAAATACATAATTAGGACTGTCCATTAGATCAGAAAGCAAAGGTCAATAAATTACACATTAGACATTTTATTAATAATAGTGTTCAGATGAGATTCATGGTGGTGATATCAAGAGCTGTCTATCAATGAACTGATGGTCAGAGCGTTTTAATAGAAAGGGAGAGGGTTTTCATAGTCGTGGAATCCTTTCCAATTATCAAACCATCAGTTATGTAACTGACCCTGAGTTCAAGAAGAGGCAGAAAATATATTTAAGCGTTTTGTAGGAAGACTAAGTGTGTAAGAAGAGATGGATGAACAATTAGGTCAGATAATTAGGTGAATAATAGAGACATGATTATAGAAATTTTCATTTTACTGTGACTCCAAAGTAAAAAAAAATCATTATTATAATGTGAAAAATCTATTTAAAGCAGCCTCTGTTGTTCTTTACATAAATGATGTTTGTTCGTTAAAGATTTAACTTTTATTCTTTTGTGCTGAACTGAAACTCTGTAGTCTACATTTTGTCCCAGAAGAATAATGAGGATGAACTGTAAGATAATGATAATAGTAATGATAATGGATGTTTCTTTATCAAAGTATCATTGTCTTTGTAGCTATTTGTCTTAAATACCAAAAGAACATTGTTAGAAATAGGTTCAAACACTATAAATAAATTGAAAAAAAAAAAAAAAAAAATCCCTCACAAACCACAAAGTAATTTTTCCCACTCATTATTTATTTTTTATTACTTTGGACATATAATCAGCAGCTCACTTGCTTTTCTTCCTATTTTCAGTTCGGTTCCTTTAAACAGGTGATTTTTTTTAGCTGCTGCAACAAGAACCACTTCATTGTAAAAAAGCTACTGCCATGTGTCATACATAAATTCTAGATAAAGTTTAATTAATGTACAGAAATGTGCTATTTTAAGATTGAAAACTGAAATTATTTTTACATTTGCCAGCAATGAGTTGATTGATTTTCAGCAGGTATTTAATTGCCAATTATTTTAATAAGGATTTTGTCATTTTTAAGGTATATTGTAAAGTATATTGGACAGTTTTAGGTTTTCTTGGTCCACACATTTATTTAAAATCCCAAATTTTTCCCCATAACTGTAAAACACAGCCATGTTCGCATTACTGCAGGGGATAATTCACAAACTTGGATTAATTTCTGGAGTTAACCTTAACCATAACATGCCTAAACCTATCTTTAATAATACAACTAGACTGAGCTTCCAAATGTAATGATTTATGTAAAGTCGAAAGCAGCTCAACAGATGAGCTATTTTAAACTCTTCAAAGAATGCTTTACACAAACTTAGTGGAAAGACTGGTTTTCCTCAGGGTGCTTTGATTGTTAAACAGCTCAACTGCCGTTTATCTAACTGACACATCACACCCTCCACATCACATGCAGCCCTCCACTGTGTCAAATGTAACACAGTTCACCCTTTTAGTATCCAAGTGGATCCTTTTTTTCTACCTGCACACAACTTTGCCCAAATAAAACATCACTTTTAATTTCTCCAGCTGCTATTTGTCTACTTTCTCCGTCACTATATCAAAACTTCACCAATGCTTTTATAGCAAAGACATTTCTACCTGCAGCAGACCCTTTTGCCCTCAGACAGATGACTCACCCTCCCCGTTCTTCTACAGACCATTTATTTTTCTCGAAACATCCCCTCTGATGGATAGCGTGTGCCTCGGTTGTTGTGGAGACGACCTGGATATGTTTCCACCTGACTAGGGTGTCCTTGCTCTTACACCAGCTCTGTATATCCTTTTCACTCATTGCTAGTCTTTTCATCAACCCTCTTTTTTCCTTCATTGTGTTTATTTTTCATATGAACAGATAGATGACATCCTCAGTTGCCAACTACACAACTTAAAATATATTGATGTTGTTTCTTCTTCAAAAGAGGCATCTCAAAAATCTAGCAAAAATGTAATTTTCTAATTTCTATTTTTAATCTCAGCTAAGTAATTGTTATCTTTATTTTAATAAATATATGACCTTTGATGAAAGTTTGTCCCTGGTGTGAAAGATCTCAACTCTCCAAATCAACCAGGTCCAGATAGAAAATGATGTCGCACGCTGATTTACTGGAAAAACAACATATCATTCACCGTAATCCAGGCAGTAATTGCTGTTCCTCCAAAATGCATTCAGAAAATTAATAATGTATGTAAATGTATTATGTAGGAGGAATGTTTGGTTCAAAGACCATGATTCTCAAACAGCTGAGTTTTTAGATGCAGATGGATTTAACCAAAATAAAGTACTGGTGTTTTTTGTGTCTTCCATGTCATGAACCAGTTATGATTTTAGCTGATTTTTTTTCTGTCTGTATGAATTCCAGACTAAACATTATTCTAAAACTAAAATACTGTGGTATTACACTGTAGGCTATACCTGCACTGTAGAATAAAATGATAACGGTAAAGCAGCAAACATATTCCCGTCAAAAACATATTATCACATCAAATAAACAAGCTGCATCTTGAATTTCTGTTGCACAATAAACTCCTCCAGAGGAAGCAGTAATATCAGTTTTGGGTATTTTTCATGTCATTCAAAAAACTGGAATTAATCGAAGCTATTTGATAGATTTCCCAGGAGAAGACGGCGTACTTTCTGCTTCATTAAAAAGCGAATTTGCATCTTTTGCTCACTTACAAATTACGCCAAATTTACCTGAGCAGTACTGTTAAACAACAGCGGTAATCTGGAAAAGAAATGATGAAATCTCACTGTTTTAAGTGTATTAAAACAGTGATATTAACCCTGATTTAAGACTTAAGTCTGCTCATGCGAACTGTTCTGTTTTCCCAAAAGCTCATATTTCCACTTTTCTCTGTATTCTTGTGATGATGATGATGATGATGATGGACAGCTGACATTGCTGCATGTTTGATGATGCAAACCAAAGCATTAACAGTGTAATGAAGGCAGATCTACATCCCCACAGGAGGATTCGTCTAGACTGGCAGCCTGAAAATATGACCAAAAAAAAAAAAGTTCTGTTGCCTCATTTCATGGCTTTGCATCATGTTATAAACACTTCTGTGTTTTGCTTACTCAGCTGGATTATAAGAGAGGAGAGAGGGAGGAGTGTGTATTTTTGAGTGCTTACACCTGTGTTACAGTTACCTGTTTTATTTGTTCCTTTTTGTTTGTTTTTTGTTTCTCAGATAACATTTACCTAAGAAAAGGTAAGCACTCTAACAGTTTTAACAGTGTCTTTGACTAACTCACCCGCCTGGCTAACTAGTGGCTAACAATAAGACAACACTGTCAACATTAGGCCTCAGAGCTGCATGTACAGTGTGCTTCCTCCTCCTCCTCCTCCTCCTCTTTTTCCTTCTTTCACCTCTTTACAGGAAGTGACCTCACTGTTCAGTTGTCTTGTCTTGCCTCTTGTTGCATGTGACTCGTTTTCTAGCTGAATTCAGAATGAGTGTGACAGACGACGGCCAAGCTGTGCTCGTATGATAACAGCAGCTCAGCAACAAATGTGATGTGTTGATAAACAAGCCTCCCCTCATGTCTAATAAACAAGCTTGCTCCTGGATTTTATTTTTTAAAAATGCTTCTAGTTGACAAATTTAGTGGAAGAAGACAAGAAAATGAAGTGGGTTTTTTTTTCTCCAATTGTTTTCGTTGTTTAGTGTAAATAGACCCATACAGAACAAATATCAGGCCCACAGAAAGCTTATATGGTACAGCATATGGAGGAAAGGAAAAAGAAACAAGTAAAAAATAGTAATTACAGCAGATTGACAGTTTTTGTAAATGCAGAAAAACATATGCAAACAAATAAAATAAGTATGTAGGAATTTAAAGAAATGGTTAAAAAGGCAAGATAAATACAAATATACTATTTATCTATATTGATTCTATTGACTAGTTGTATAATGTTTTAATTTTTACTCATTTCAGAAAAAAGCCATATGAGTACTGCCAATAGATTTCCTAACCTACCCTAAAACAGTGTTGAACAACTTGAAAACATTAATGCCTTACTCATTAAACACAGTCTGGCCAAAAAAAAAAAAACGTCCCATAGACAATATTTCATCGGGCCATTTTCAACTTTGAAAACACTGTAAAAACACTGTAGCAAAAAAGGATCCCAAGCAATATTTAGGCAGTGTCACAATAAATAATAATACAGCATTTAATTCTGTGCAAACATGTATTAATTTTGGTAAAGCTCTTGAATGGATGATAGGAGTCAGATCAGTGTGTAAAATTTTCTCCAGCTCATCCCAAAGACTCTCTATGTGGGTCAGGTCTGGACTCTGTGGTGGCCAGTCCGTGTGTGAAAATGACGTCTCATGCTCCCTGAACCAGTCTTTCACAATCTGAGCCTGATGAATCCTGGCATTGTCCAGTCTTTATGCTCTCTTGCAAATTAAGCTGTTTAAGAAATGAGAAGTTACTCACTGCATCAGTTTAGGGTTAAAGGAGTGATATTTAGGTTTTTTAAAAATGGAATTATATATTTTAAAACATTTCCTTGAGACCTACATAAACTGTAAATGCTATGCTTGGGTCTGAATTAATTTAACTCCATAGGTCCATCTTCAACCCTATTTCTGAGTAATGACAAGAGAAAAGTGGTTTTGAGCACTGGCTCTTTAAATGCAAGTGAGCCACCTCATCCCCCACCCCCCCCTCCAGGCTGTTGGCCATGCTGGAGGTTTGTGTAGTGACTTGCATTTGTTAATACATCTAACAACTGAATATTTTAGGTGATCAGCTCAAAATTTGGACATACAGTTACAGAAAAAAAAATATTAGACCCCCCCCTTTTTTTCTTCAATTACTTGTTCATTTTAATTCCTGGTACAACTAAAGGTACATTTGTTTGGACAAATATAATGATAACAACAAAAATGGCTCATAAGAGGTTAATTTCAGAGCTGATATCTATCCATTTTCCATGGTTTTCTTGATATTAATCAAAATCACATAAGTTCTTACATCAATATCTATGACATTGTACTGACAAAAACAGTGCTTTTAGGCATTCCGTGTTTTCTTTTCTGTCTGTTTTAGTCATATGATACACACAGGAGTTAGTACTTGATTGTATATCCATTGTTTTTGATGATTTTTGATGATCTAATAATTTTTTCTGCAACTGTATTTTCAGTATGGAATACAACCGCTGTTGTTGACAAACAGTTATGGTGTACTCAGAGAAATGTTAATTAGAAGTCTTGACCTTATTTCTGGAAATGTTGTGACATAACTAGTTATAGACAAAACAAATCAAGAAGGAATTAAAACGGGTGGTAGAAATCCACTCGATTTTTGCCAGAATGAATATAAAGATAGCTCTGTAGCACCTGGAGGTTCACATTCAAACTTTATGAACTATTAGGGTCCAAATACACAAATATAAATGAACCAAAGACTAATAAAAGTGGGTTTAGATAAATATGACCCCTTTTAAATAACTTCTTGCAGCTGAAACATACTAAACACTGTTGTAATTATTCAGAGGAAGGCCCTTGCCTATTTGCTTAGTTAAAACCAGATAGGAGTTTATTTTAGACCAGGCAGTGTGGGTCCCTTTACTGATTACTAGAGTTTAAGCAGCTGTGGATTTTTAGAGACCGACATGATAAGCATAGTTTGGAGCAAGAAAAAGCAGATGGTCAGAATATTCTGCAATATCATCCCTGACCCCTCCCACCGAATGGCTGGACACTGGAAATGCATGAAGAATATTTGACATTAGCTATCTGTCACTTAAATAGAAATAAGATAAGCATTGCACTGGACATCTAAGTGATAAATGATCTGATTAATAGATATGAAGTATAGAGTAATAAATCAGTACTGGGTTTTAGAGTTTTTCCTTGCCGAGAAGGAGGGTCTAAGGATAGGGGAAGCCTGGAACATTAATCCATCTGTTTATTAGACTTTTGTTTCTTATCAAATTCTGTAAAGCCCTGTGAGGCAACCTTGTTGTGATATTGGGCTCTATAAATAAAATTGAATTGAATTGAATGTAGAACTGAACATCACAGTAACAATAAAAGTTCTAGACAGGAGTGATTTATTGATTTGCTAAAAGGCAGGTTTTCCAGTTTATAATATGATAGACAGTTTGTAAAATATCCTGGGTATATCCAAAATGACCCGTTCAGACTTCTATGTTCTTGGGCTACTATTTGATTCATATATATTCAATTCAGTATATCAAGAACACTGTGAGAGTAAATCAACTTCACACAGATTGCGAAAGTGAATTAAACAACTAAGCTTTTCTCAGATCAGTTTATAGAAACACTGAGTGAAGTCCATGGCTGTTCATGTTGCAGACTGGGTCTCAGTTTCAGAACCCAGTCAGTGTAATCTTAAACCTGGTGTCTGCAGTCGGTACATCTTCACATGTCCAATCCTCACAGAGAAGCTACAATAGCCATCTGATTCCGAAATGTAAGAAACACTGGCCAATGTTAACAGGTCAGTTAAAAAACAAATTCATAACAAACAGCATTGGATTGGAATGAGACCAAAATGACAATCTTCTTTTAAACCTCTGGTAAGACAGAACAAATTGATGTATAAAAAAAACAACAAAAAAAAAGGGTCAAAGGAACATATATTTGCAGAAAAAAATGTTAAATCATCAGTCATCAAAAACAATGGTTATACAATCAAGTACTGACTCCTGTGTGTATCATGTGACTAAAACAGACAAAAAAGAAAACATGGAATGAATAAAAGCACTGTTTTTGTCAGTACAATGTCATAGATAACGATGTAAGAACTTTTATGATTTTGGTTAATATCAAGAAAAACTATGGAAAATGGATAAATATCAGCTCTTAAAATAAACAATTATGAGCTATTTTTGTAGTTATTATTATATTTATCTAAACAAATGTACCTTTAGTTGTACCAGGCATTAAAATGAACAAGTAATTGAAGAAAAGATAGGGTGGACTAATAATTTTTTCCATGACTGTAAATAATGCCCATCACGAGTTACACATGAAAAAACAGCTACTACATTTTGTAAAGAATCGTATCAAATTGTGTTTATTATTACGTCAAAAACACACCCCACCTGAAGGCCCACAGAAACATCAGATGAAAGAACATGAATCACTGTCCAACTGCTGCTGGTATTTCACGTGGCAGCATTTAGGTCTGAATGGCAGAGAGATTTTTATGTGTAAACTTGTGCCAGAAAATGCATTTATTCCCTTATAATGCATTACACTGCAACTAAAATGTCTCCCCTGAGCCTCCATACCTTTCATATCAAACCCCACCCCTTTTTTTCTTTTAAATCTCCCAGTCCACAAGCCTAGTTATCGACTGTTTTGAATAGTAGTGGAATTTGATGAACCTCATAAAACAAACATGTCTAGGTTTCTGGTCAAACTTGCTTACTCACTGTTGCCTCCCTCTCCAGCCGCACAGTTGTGCTCAGCTCCTCCACTTCACATGGCCCTTTTGCTAACTGATGCATTCAGCAAAGCTTTTGTGCTCATCAAATCAGCGCCCGCATTAATCAGTGTCTGTGTTTGCAAGACCAGCGCATTAGTCTGCAGCACTGCAAGCACTCCTGTTTAATTTTCTAAATTTAAGACATTAAAAAGTCATTTGGAAGATGGTCATATTGTGTTGCTATTCCACCTCACCTTTAATTACTGTAAAACTTCTACATTTGAATAATTATTGACTTCTAACTGGCTTGATAATTTACAAATAGAAGTGGATTTTATAACAAAATGATTACCGGTGTCTGTGTCTGTTCTTTTACAATATATGCATTTAATATCAATTCAGCATCCACAAAGATACCTCATTTACTGTCACCCTTTTTACAGTTAGTGTTAAAAGTGAATTTCATATTCAGTTGATCAGAAAAAACATCGCTCACATTGCTTTACTAAATATAGTAGTATTACATTTGTAGAGGTGTTCAGGCAGGTTGCACATGTGGTGTCTTGTGCATGTGCATGTGTATGTGTGTTTGCATGTGAGTAGGATACATTCTGACATTCATGTAAAGAGCTTTTTTAAGGCTTCATCACAAGTTTGGTCATGTGGTAAGGTAGCTGCTCGCTGAACAGATCCCGACAAAGATAATTTGCATAATGAATTCACCACACTACTTCCTGCCAGAGCCTGCTGCAGATGACACTCTGAGATAGACCTGTCCTGCGCTCTGTGTGTGTCTGCATGTGAAGTATTTTAGGAGTTTAGCTGCTATCAGACCAACAAAAGCACTAAAAAATGCAAAGTGGATATGATCAAGGTTGGGACTCCTGTCCCTGAACCGACACAAACATGTGAATTAATGATTCTGCAACACACTGTTTAACAGTCCCACTAGACAGCTCCAGCCCAGGAACTGGTCTGTTAATACCTTTTGTACTAAATCACACATCTTTTTTCTTTGTGTTGCTTTGTTATCTTCAACAAACTCCACATATATATATATATTTTTTTATACCCACATCATATAACTTTACTCTGTTTATTTTCATCATTCATCAAACTTGTGCTATTGAAACGTCGGAGAAAAGCAGGTGTGGATAGTAATTCAATATTTTAATTAGCTTTCACAATATGACTGTATTGTTATTCATGCTTCTGTTCTGTTTTTAAGTTCACTCTTATTTTAGCCAAATACATGATTCACTAATAAATACAGTTTTGTTTCATACTTTTGAGGAATCTGATGCAAATCTCTCAGCACAACACAGTTCACTGCATGGAACTGCATTTGATTATTAGATAGAGGTGATTATTTGATTATTATTTGCATGCATTTGCAGTTCTTTAGAAAATTACTCTCAGCAATATATTGAAAGAGCTCTCAACTGCATTGTCTGTAAAGCTCAAACACATTTAGGGGAACTATAGATGGTTTGGATTCAGAGTGACATGCTTTTAGTCTGACCAGACCTTCCTGCACAAACCATTTACATTTGCATATCCTCACAATGCCTTTGTGTTTAAATACTACATAAGAGAGTGTGTCAGAGTGTGTCATTCTCCTAAGTACTAGACAACTATGAATGAAGGACACAGTGAAAGGCAGCCGACGTCAAAACACACACATCTTTTCTGTGCTTGTTCTGTTCCCTCAGGGCTCTTTGCCACTTACTGCTAATACATCAATAAGTTAATTCATGTTTACACAAACTGCTCTAATATCCCCCGGCCTGTCATGAGCAGGGCATTTAAAAATGTCAACAATATGGCATCTGAAACTGTCCAGCCAAACACAGCAGCATGATGTCTTGTAATAAAAACACAAATTGCATTGTGTGACATTTTACATGTCCCTACGTGCTGCAGTGATTATGCTCATGGCCTATTTGGAAAGCCCGTCAGTTAAAGTGGAAGTAGGTAATTGTCTGAATTGACTTGGCTTTCCACCACCGTGTGTTCAGGGCAGCTCATCTCCATGCCAGCACATAATGAGTGGATAAGACAGAGGGGAATCAGTGTAATTTGCTCCCATTAACTCTGATTAGAATCTGTTGCACTGCTGTGATCGCACCTAAAACACTGAGCTGATTTTTCTTCTTTAATACGACATGTAAGTAAAGATTTTAAACAAGTTTAGAGAAAAGAGGAGCAGCAGCATGTGCAATTTTTTAAAATAAAAACAGTATACATTTATATTTATCGCATATTTAATTCCCAGGACTAGAGCCGGCTTAGGGCTCTTTGGAGGAGGAGGAGGAGGAGGAGGAGGAGGAGGAGGAGGAGGAGGAGGAGAGACATTGAATAGGGCTGTGACGGAGGCGGGGGTGTTTTGAAGCTCTCCTCCACCAAGGTTAATTATGCACTTATTGTTATGTGAAAGTCTGGCTTTCACCTCTGTGTGTCTTCTGCCTTCCAGATGGAAATAAAGAAAAATGGACAATTATTTACATACAAAGCACTGCAGTAATGAATCTGTAAGAAAACGGGTGGAAAAGAGGGCAAAAAAGAGCAGGAGGAGGTTGAAGTTTGCATGTTTTGGCGTCTGCTACTGCCATTAGCCTGAGCTCTGAATGCCTTCATGACTAATCTAGGAAGGATCTGTAAAAATAGTTTATCTATTTCTGCACAGGAGTGTGTATACAGTGCGTCTGTTTGTGTGTGCGTGCGTTTGCAAATGTACAGCAGCAGACGAAGCAGAGAGTAAAGAAAATAGTCTCACAGGAAAAAACACTATTATTAAACAGGAGCACAGAAAGTGTCTGGGCCACAGAGACGTCCACTGTTCACATTACCATCAGACCAAAACAGCTTCTCCTGTGTTGACATTTTGATTTATTTGGCAGATAAAGCCTCAGCTGTTCAGGCAGGACTTGTGGGATCCAGAGCCCTTAGAGGATTTATTGATTTGTTCTTATAAGTCAATTATGTATTTAAATTCTGAGAGGCCTCCGAGGAACAGGCTGTCCACCGTATTTAAGCAGGAGAAATGTCATGTCTGTAATGAGAAATTTTAGCATCCAAAGTTACAAAAGCAAATGATATTGTTCTTAAAAAAATGTGAGATAGGAGGAATTATTTAATGAAAAGAGAAAGCAATGCAGTTTTGAATTTCAATAGTAGATCAAGTGAGTGTAGCTATGTGCTCCCAGTTACATAAATGGATCAGAATATGAATGAACAAATTTACAGGTTGCTGTACCATTCATATGCAGGTATTTATCAAAAGTCATCCAGGGTGACCTATAGATAAGACTTAATTAACTTCATGTTTATATGCATATAGTGTAACTGCAGAAGTAGAAACGGGGTTCATTGAGGTACAACGGTAACTTATAGGATTAATTCCTTCTTACATTCGATCTTTAGGACATATATTGCAGTGGAGTCACCAGAACAAAATGTTGTTGTCATACTTTTTTCTTTTCTTTTTTTTTCTTTTTTTTTTTTTAGAACTTCTCTGAACCAAACACACATCTCCATTATTAACAATTATACATGTGTATTAAATAAAGATTATCTATAACATTTTAACACATTTTATATTTACTTTAAGATTCTGACAATTCTGAGATTTGGAGAAAGATACCAAAGCTTAGTTAAATGTAGAACATGTCTGCAAAAATGTGATTTAAATCCATTGTCCACTCTGAACATCTCTTGTTCATTGAAGCAAGTGGTTGGGGTTGAATTTCAGACTCCACAAAAAAAAGTTGCAGATACTTCTGTGACAAATTACTTTGAGGTTGTCTTCATTCAAATATTTGAATGTGCAGTCTGGGTTACTCAGCCCTCAGACTGGGCCTCACTGGTCCGCTCAGACTAAAGAAGGACAAAAGTAATCTTTTCCCAAGTGAAATATAGAGGATGACTTTACACATTTTTACATTAACCACCCATTCGGAACTTCAATCCACGAATATAGAAACAAATGGGTTTTGTTATTCGGTTGACCATTTAGTCGATATTTGAAGTGTCTCTGATAAACAAAAACATGAAATATAGTCTGTAGTTTCAGCACCACATTTCTATCCACTTAACAAAATATAACTAGCTTCAAAAGAACATTTCACATTCATTTGACTGATACAATGCCTACTTAATTATACAGTGGCGGCCAACATAAGAACACCTGACAGATCTGAAAATATTGAAGGTTTTTTCCTCCAAAATATGATTTCATTTCATAATGTTCAATGAATTGAGTCTTACTGTTTTTATTCACTTTTAACTTTATATTCACTTTTTGATAGGATAGGCTTTGTGCATTCTTAATCTTTTTCTCCTAGGGGGGCCCCCCTTTAGAAGATGATAAATCCATGTTCTAACCTGAAGAAAAAAATAACACCCGGGAGTGATCCCATGCCCCCCCTGGCAAGCCTTCGTGCCTCACCTAGGGGGCCCGCCCCACAGTTTGAGAAACACTGGTATAGAGTATATTGATGACTTTGTAGGTATTTCATTATTCAGTAGGTATTTTAATGAGCAATTTAAAAAAAATCACAAATAGATGAACCCTCTTTATTATGCCAAGTGTTGTAATAATTTGGCCACTGGTGTATCTGTGCACAGCTCAGCTTAAAGCTACCCTGTCATTTAAACAAATTCATAGTCTACGTTCTTAGCCTTCTTCACAGACCTTGTGTCCATGTGACTTATCTTGGCTTGTTATCACTTGCACATCGGTGGTTAAATGGGCCAAAACTGGTGGCACCTGCATTGCTCCTCTACTTGAAGTCTCAAACTCCTCTGGGTATGTTTATCCAGCAGGTTTTATGTTGTCTTAATGATTGAAGTTCAGTTTGAAAACAAGGGCACAACTGTGATCTATATTTGAAACCAACAGTGCATATTCAAGTGTGCACAGTCTGGATATTTCTGGACTCAAAATCCTCATCGAGCTTTGTAAAATACAAAGTGTGCACTGATTTATGACCAGTTTTAAATACTTTCCATGCCTCATTTTTGGCACTAAATGAGGGAAAATGTAAAAAGCCTTTAAATATGAATTCACCTTGTTTCATTAGCAGCAGTGGCGTGCCTCTGTGCGTTTCACTTTCGCTTTAGCTTGATGCTAATCGGTGCTGCAGGGAACGTCAGTTTCCACCGTGTGTTGTAGTCATTCTGCAACTGTGACTCATTTGGCAGCGTTTCAGTGATTCCAACAAGTGTCTTAGTTTGTGGAGGTTTTTCTGTGTAAATCGCTGACTAAC
Source organism: Fowleria isostigma (assembly GCA_029814645.1). Taxonomy (NCBI): domain Eukaryota; kingdom Metazoa; phylum Chordata; class Actinopteri; order Kurtiformes; family Apogonidae; genus Fowleria; species Fowleria isostigma. The sequence continues at coordinate 24,617,790 of JAPTGZ010000005.1, read as the reverse complement.
AGGAAAAACATGCAGCACAGTAAAAGCCACTCAGCACCTTCCTCTGCCTCAGAATAGAAGCTCTGCATTTTTGAGTAGAAAGAGGACGGATAAAGGAGAGGGGCTGATATTAGGAAGGCAAATGTAAAGCTCCAGCAATACACGGACTCTCAAATTATATAAGGCTTTGGCACTGTGGGAAACAGGAAGTAGACAAAAACCACATGTCCCTATGCAAATTTACTGGAATTTGCTTCTTAGCGTGACTTTGGAGCTCTGGTCCTTCTGCTGTTCACTGCATGTGTTTATATTGATGCAGTTTAAATCCTTGTGCATCTGCTAAGACTTGATAAGTGACCATAAACTTCATTTCTAACAGTGCATTGAGTCAAGTAACTATGAGTACCGGTACTTTAAATCCCATCATATCTAAACAATTAATTGAACTAAATCAAACATCGCCAAATTAATTGCAGCTAAAGCAACTATGTGATAATGCAAAGCATTCATACGATGTAAAGTTCAAAATATGGACACTTTTTGGAATATGTGTTTTAGTGAATTGGATATTTTAGGGGTTTAGACAGTTGGCAAGACCAAAAGTCTTTTTGTTTTGTGATTTATTTATTTTTTTTTTTATGGATTTTCATTTAATTGATAAAAGACATGGGAGATAAATCAGTAATGAATATGTTAATTAGGTGCAGCTATAGAGTTTCAGTTTGTTGCTGTCATCCAGAATAAGTTAAATTACCTGTAAGCATTTGTCTGTTCAGTGTTGTGTATGCATATCAAATGACAGACTCCTCTTGCTTCCTGTATTCTTAACAGTTGTCTGGTGAATAAAACATTCTGATTTCTTAATACAAACATTGAATTGAATTGAATTGAATTGAATTGAATTGAATTGAATTGACTTTATTTGTCATTGCACAGAGTTACAACCGTCATCATGAAACATCATGAAATCACTAATTTCTGTAGTAATCTGTGAACATACAAGATATTCAGAAGAATAAATTCCTTCTGTGTGAACCTGGTTACACTTTATTTTACAGAAAAATATTAGCAATATATAAGGAATTAATTTAAATTTGTATTTATATTTCCACATTTTTTTCGCCATTCTCTGACACTTTACCAAAGAATGGTGATTTCTATGTCGTATCCATTTTATCGTCATATTGAATCGGATGTTGTCTCTGTTTGATTATTATTTATCTGCTCTCACAAATCAAATTTTTAGACTAGTGGTCTTAATCTGAACAGTCAGTTTGATTTCGTGTATCATTTACTGCTCAAAGAGGAAGTAGATGCATAACCTTTGGTATCTATAACACCAGGTGAAGCCAGTTTCTGTTTCTACTGCTGATTACATGTACACGATCTGTAAATAAACAAACAAGCTCTGTTTTATATTATAACATGAAATGACTCAAACCACATTCGGCAATCTTGTTATTTTAATCTATTATATAAAATCCCCTTGATAACTTAAAACATCAGGTTGTCAACTCCATCACCCTATTTCCACATAAAACTGCACACCTATTTTTAATACGGTATATGCATGCTCTCATGCATGCTTTTCCTTTTCACCAACCCTTAAACACCACCCACAATTGATAAGTTACCACAATGCTACAGAATTGTGTGCACACTATATACCGGTACTTGTCTTTTCTGCATTCATGTGTTTTCAGTGTCTGTGTTTTGTTTTTGTGTCTTTACAGCCATCAAGGAGAAGTACAACGACTGGACTGAGTTCCTGGTCCAGGATTTGACCGGCTCCAGGACGGCTCCAGCTAACCTTTTAGAGGGGGTCAGTTCATAAATCTTGGCATTACTAGTCTGGCTTTCTACCTCGACATCTGCAGACAGGTTTTATCTGGTGTTAATGTTCAGACAGTTGACTGTTGCAGCTTCACCTTTTATAACACGTCACAAATTTGTCATAAAACACAAACCAAGACCTAAGATCTGAGTGAATTTTTCTGTTAGTTTTTCTCACTTGACATGAGTGTTAAATGCACTTCACAGACTTGCAAATTCATCTAAAAACTGAAGCCAAAATGTATCTGCAATAGTTGGTTTCAGGGCATTTTCACACATGAAAACAGAACAAGTCTATATTTTCATTTTATTGTTTTTTTTGTTGTTGTTGTTTTTATGCAGGGACCAAACATTCCCACACACCCGATCTATTTTATATCGGGCCAATCATAAGTCTTGGGGGTGGGTGTTTCGCAATGTGTCATACTTTTTTTTGTCATGAGTCAAAGTCTGTTCCAAGTCTGCAAATCTCTTTACAACTATTGTTAGTTGTTTGATTCAATAATAAGGACTGAATTACAGATTATGCCCTGTCTATCTTTCTAAATAAGAAATACGTTTGGAATTGCGGGGCTTGAATCCAAATATGAAGACGGGACTAGCAGGTGCAGAGTGAACCCAGACTTGTGATCGGCCCGGTAGAAAATAGATCGGGCATAAATCACAGTGAATGGAGCAGTTCCAGACTGTTTGCCCAGTACTGAATACACTGAGGACATGGGATGGCTGGACAGGCTAACACAATGCTTATTCAAGGAAAGAATAAATGGCACAACATTTATTTCCATCCAGGGTTGTGCTTATTAATCACCAAGATCTTCTACTGAATATGAGAGATTCTGACCTTTGTGTTAAGTCTTAAAGTAAAGCAGTGTGCATATATTTAGTCACACTGTAAATGAACTGAACCGTGAAGCTGAGGCCACGTCTTCCAGTTGAACCAATGAGAGACTGTTTGATCCACAGTCTGCTCTTGAACAGGTTTGACACCTGTAAATATGGTTTGGATCAAAAAGAAAAAGCTGCATTCCCAAACAAAGTAGATTGGAAAGCTCCTTAAATCGTAAATTGTTATTCTTATTCTGTTGGACTTGGGCCAAGATTAAAATTCAAAGTGTGTGTCCAGTACGTTTTTCCTGTGGTGTTTGTGTCTTTGTCCGTTAACTTTATCAGGCTCATTTGTGCAAGTCACTTTCCTTCTGAAAAGTTTTTTTTAATAACATAGTTCATGTTAAATAGGTGATTGGCAGCTGCAATACCAATCACCATCAAAATACCTTCAGGCATGTGTGAGGAGGATTTGGCAGCTGGCTTGTTGGGACCTGTGACGTCTATGTGTGTCTATGACGCAGACTCTTATCTATTTGTCATTCAGTTGGTCATATCTTCACATCATCGCTTTATTGGTGTAGGACAAAAGGTTAAGAAAGGGAAGCTCTTGAGCACTGTGGAGTATCTGCAAAGTATGAAACTATGGACATGTAAGAACCTCTTTTCATCTAAATATTTGGACATCTGAAATGAAAGGCATACCTTTCATTGTTTTTTTTTAATTCAGCATAATGCAAGAAAACACAAGTTTATTAAACTGTAAATTGTAAAACTCCCCAAAATATTCTCCCAAAATATACATAAAAAATGTTATTTGCAGTTAACTGCAGTCAAATCTCAGTCCCAAATCATTCCACCAGTCCCTGTTGTAGCTAAAAATACCATCTGAAGCGGTATCTTGCAATAATCATTCAGCCCAGTTAATTTACTTTTTGGCATTAAATTTTGTTCAACATTACAACAGAGGCAGTTTTCCAATCAACCCACACTGAGATTATGCATTATCTGGTGTGAAAAGAAATTAATGCATCATTAGGTAAATACAGAATCTTTAATGATGTAAAACAGAGTACATGTAAAGATCCTGCAAAGTAAGGAATCAGGGAGGTCTTATCAGATAGGAGAAAAACCACTTTGTGTCTGTTTTTTGTTTCTCAGAAATGTCACAACTCTTTGACGGCTTCTTTTCTGGAGTTTAGTGCAAGTTCCCCTCTGTGTGTGGTTCTTGGTGTTTAGACAGCTTTTTTCATCTACTGAAGATTAAGGTGTTAAAGTTTCTGTTGTGCAGGGTGCCGACATAAGCTCTTGGAGGTCGGAGTGTTCATTAACACCATTTAAGCACTGAGATGTTCTGATAGCTAAGTGTTTTCTTTTTCAGACCTGTAAACACAGCTTGAATAAAAGCAAATGTTCGCAAGTGCAGTCTTTGTTACATCAAGAAGTTCATTATTAATGTTACACATTGATAAAACAGAAAAATACACCAATGATACTGTATATATTTCACTATATATATTTGAACAAGAGAAAAATCCTCACAGTAGAAGTGCAATTTTCTTCAATTAATCAAAACCAAGCTCTAAATTTCTAACTAATGGTAGGTATTACTCTGGAACTTTCTAACATGTAGTTAATATTTTGAAAGATTTTATTTTACCCTAAAGGATGAGCTTTAATCGTATCTCTAAATTGAACCCTTTGTGTAATAGTTTTGTTTGTATAATAGAATAGAGTAATGAAAATGGCATGTGCCATTGAAAAGACCAGAGACTAACATGAAACATTTTATTTTTGGTTGTGTTAAATATATTATTTTGTGTATGATCGTAATGGAGCCCATGTTAGTTGTGTTCTTTATTAATATAAATAATCATGATGATCATTATTTAAATGCAGATGTAGAAAACAGGTCTACAGTTCTTCACATTAAGTATTATAAATATTATTTTGTTGTTGTTGTTGTATCATGTTAAAAAAGACCTGCGTAAATTTTTTTCTAGTCAGCCAATCATCATTTCAGTGACTATAAATGTAACACCAGTTTTATTCAAGTAATGTGCATCAGCAATGAAACCAGTGTTTTTGTTCATTTATTGTAGTTGTTCGTAATTTATGTTACTTTAATGAACTGTTAAATTAAGGAGGGTGATAAGAGTGTGCTTTGATTTGATGAATTTTTCAGACAGGCTGAGTTTAACATTGCAAAATGCATCTGAGTAACAGTGGAAACATAGAATCATGTCTGATAGGTTGTATTTATTGGTGAACTGAATGGATTTTTATGAACCAATCCACCATCAAATGTTAATTATTCTGCAGCTCATGACTCTGTAATATGAAAGAAAAACATAGACATGACCCTGTTTAAACAAGGTTTCCAGAGGTCATTAAAAAGCATAAAAAGTCTTTAAATAGATTTTTTTTGGCCTTAAATGACATTAAATAGCATTAAATCCAATGTCCAGAGGTACTGAAAAATTTAAGTACACTTGATGGACAAAAATATGATTCTGATTATATAATCATTTCAATCAATTTTGATTGAAAGTATAGTGTGATGATTGACAGGTGGAACCCTTTCATTGACTATTGTTTATGGCCGGTGCATGAGGTCACAACACTGGATGCTTGGAATGTGGCGTGCTGTGGGTGTGCTCATGCTGTGGTAAAAAAGCAGAGGGATATTATCAAATGTTGCAAAAATTGGAAAATGGAAGTTTCAGCAGACGTGGTTGGAAGAGGAACTGTTTAGAACCTGGTTAAAGTCCGTTGACAGTAAACCGTCATGCATGTATAAAACTGTATTTGCAGTTGGACATGGGCATTAGATTGGTTAAAAGTGGCATTAAAAAGTATTAAATTAGATTTGCTGATACCTGCAGAAACCTTGTTAAAGGTTTCTGTGTATAATGTCTTGTTTCTTCATGTCTGTTTTTTGTACTTTAGCCTGTGGGTGGGATTTGGTAATTTAACAATGGCTTTCTCACATTGTCTCGTCTTGTGCTGCTGTGACATTTGAATTTCCCCCTTTGGGGCTCAATAAAGTATATCTTATCTTACATTGTAGCTACAGTAATCTGTATAATCTGTAAAACTTTAGTTTCACACATTGTTTTAACTTCATGCCACACAGGCTGTTGATTTGGCTTTTTTCAGTTACTCTTATTTCCTCAGTTTTAGCCTATGATCGTAGTCTAAATACAGAACAAAAATGCAGTTCAAGGTGAGATAAATAGCTGGTATGCATGTCTTCATGTGATGTACTTTGGAAAATAAAAAATTCCAACCCTTGTCTGTATGTCCTTCAGCCTCTTCGAGGGAAAAACACTGTGGACCTGATCACCGAGGGCTCGGTTTTAGAGCTTCAGGATGTCTCTGATCCTTTCCTTTACTGGCCGGTTCACGTCATCCAGAACGTTGGAGGCAGGCTCCGCCTTCGCTATGCTGGTGTTTCTGATGACCATGAGGCTCAGGATATCTGGCTGTTCTACCTGGATGTTAGGCTCCGCCCTCTGGGTTGGGCTCTTGAGAATCACCTCAGTTTAGAGCCACCAACAGGTGAGAACCTCAAACTGTTGCCTACATTGTTAAACATAATGTTCTTTCTTATGATTGTGGCTTGACTTTTAATATTGCAAATGTTAGGACAGGATTTGAGGTTTCAAAGGCTTTGTACCTGATGATGTAGTTTGTGTTATTTATGAAGCTAATTATTAATGTTGGAAATTCTAACTTTTAGGTATAATTATTGGACCATGAAATGGCCATTTCTGAGGGAGTGTGTGTTCTAAAGGCATTCATACCCTGCCTCTGATCCGCAGAGTTTAAGGCTTTGAAGAGCGCCCCCGATTGGCAGAAGGCTCAGGAGGATGCTCAGTGTGATGGACAGACCAGACCACTGCCTCTTGAAGTATTCAAGGTGACACTTTACATTAATATCTACTCTTTACAAAGTGTGCATGTGTTGACAAACAACCTGATGGACTCCATCACTGACATTGTTGTATTACCATTGCCTCAGGTTAAAGATAATGTGATTATTATTTATTTTTCTAATGTAAACACTGAGATCTGACATAAAGATATACATATATGAAATACAATTTATTTAATTAGGTGATGTGCTTTTGACAGTAACAACCATATGAAAACTGGGTTAAAGGTCGTATGCGTCCAAGTAAATAATTTCTCCTGAAGCGTGTGTGACTGAAGACTGAAATCAAACTTTGCAAAAAAAAAAAAGAATAACAGAAATGAGATAACTGTCAGTTTTCCATTTAAAAACGTATTTGTGCATGATTTTTTTCTTGAGTAATGCAGTTTAACTGTCAGGATGTTTTTCCTGAAACATGTTTATTTTCCAACATTGTGCACAAGCAGCAGACACTCAACAAATAACATAAACTGAATCTTCATCATCTGAATCGCTTAAATTGAGTTTTCAAAAAGATAAATAAACTCTATTTTTGGTATCAGTATGTGTGTGTTTCCTAATGATCCTAATGAGATAAAACATCTTCTACCTTTTCCTTAAATGCTAAACTGGGAATAACATTATACCGTGCTTCATTCATTATATGCCCACCCAGCAGGCTGTGCATGACCTACATTGTTTTACGTGTGTGTGCGTTATTGGAAGTGGAGCACATTTGTCTATAAGTCTTGACTTTACTGTGTCAGGACCACGTAGACCTGCCCAAGCACTCCTTCAAGGCGGGAATGAAGCTGGAGATGGTTCCTCAGTGGGAGGAGCTCCATATCTGCCCTGTTTCTGTCACCAAGGTGAGTCAGACCCTGAAAACAAAGTCTCATCTGAAAAAAAAAATTAAGCTGCCTCTTCTCATGAGTATTCCTCAGCTGCCTTTAATAAAGCAGCGTTAGGTTTTTAACCATGTGGCTTTCCAAGGAACTGACATGTTCCTCTGGGTTTTAGGCTTTCACTGAAATGCCAGCGAACTTTTCAGTCTGTTTATGGGAATTTTACTTCTGTTTGTGTCTCAGTACTGCCAACAACTTTAATTCTATCTTGGCTTTTTTCTACTTCTTTTTTTTTTTTTGCTTTCTTTTAGCTTCTGTTTAGTATTTCCAATGGTTAAGAAAAACAAATGCTGCTTGTTGTTTTACAAAAAGTCAAAAATATTTGGTGTTTTACATATCATAGCAAACAAAGAAAACCATGCCTCAGTGTATGGGAGAAAGTTTTGGAAATATTAAAATAGCAATTTTACTACAAACATATTTGTGTTATTAGACTTATCAAATTATTAAACAAAAGTATAAAGTTCAGTTTTTGTAGCATTTTTAAGGTTTTAAAGTGTCCAAATTGATAAATATTTTATAAATTCAAAAGAAATAAACTTAAGTATTTTGTATTGTTAAAATTTAGATAGAAACTAATTACTTTAAAAAGGTCATGTTTATTGTTGTTTCTAAGTCTGAAGAGGCCATGAAGCAGATTAACACGTTAAACCTTAACTTTTACCAACGTTCAAAGCTGCTTAAAGTCCTACTGTTGCCTCTTTTTTTGCAGGTCTACAATGAGATCTACTTCCAGGTCACAATGGATGATCTGTCTGCTGATACAAAGCCACGCTCTGTGGTGTGCCACTCCAACTCACTGGGCATTCTGCCCGTCCAGTGGTGTCTGAAGAATGGTGTAAGTCTGGAGCGACCCTCAGGCTACGAGGGCCAGGACTTTGACTGGGCTGACTACCTGAAGAAGACTGGGACCGAAGCTGCTCCTGACGCCTGCTTCCCTGATGTAAGACCATCTTTAATTCTTTTCACACTGTGTAAGACTCCGCTTTCATTTTAGATTCATCACAAGAAAAGAGACTGAAAGTTAGTTGATGTTTGTAGCCAAAGCCAGGGTCTGTTGCAAACATGCTGAAGGATTTTATTGTACAAACTGCATATATTTATGCATTAGTTGTGACTATGTTTACTAAAGCAGCAACTACTTCTTTTTGTTTACATTTGTTAATGTCAGTTATTAAATGCAGGGTTCCTATGCAAATATGAAAAGTATGGCAAAGTATAGAATTTGATTATATAAATTTCCAGCTCCGGAAAAGTATGGAAAATGGAAACAAATGTATGGAAAAATATTCATGTCTCTAAGACTGTTGCTACTGTTCTATTTTCTAAAACATAAAATTATGAATATCTAAAAAAAGAAATGGATCCATCTGGTTTTTTAAGGTGCTCGCTAGTGCGGTTAAATGTTTGTGTGAAAGCACATACAGTAGTCTACACATCCCAGAAAACATTTGGGCAGATTGACAAGTTGAAGGCCCTGCCCTTTGCTCTTATCCTCCTCCAACCCATTTTAAGCCCCGCCCACATGTTGTCATGTTTCACCGGTGCTTTGACGGACAGGTGACGTCTACACACCATTCATGAGTGAGCTATTCAACATATCTTGTATGTTTGTTGGCAGAACTCATAATGGGAGATGTAAATTCTCTGATGACTGGCTCATAAATCCCAAATATAAAGACTGGTTGGCTTTGAATGTTTTTTACCAAGACATGTAGAAATTATGGTCTGGAAAAAATGTGGACTTGTGAAATTTTGACTATGTAGGAATCCTTTAAATGCCTACATTACAAAATATCTCCTCCTTTTTAAATGCTCCAGGACTCAAAATAATATTCCCACCTATGATTATTATAGAAATATATTATTAGAGTATTGTCAATATCCCAAACCAATCAACAGAGCTGTCTTACACAGAGTGTAACCAGAGATATTTTATATATAGATATCTGTATCAACCTATTGTCTATAAGCGCTAAATACCCTACTGTTTACTATAGTTTAATATACACAGTTATTGTATATACCACTGTAAATGCATAGTGCTGAACGCATAACTTGTAATTTGAATATAGTTTCAGTTATCCTAGGTTCAGTTTTTATTCTAGATGATAAAATATGTCTCATATGCTGTCCTGTTTCTCCTCTACACTGTTCCAATTGTGTGTGTTCAGACTTGGCAGAACAGAGGCTTTGCCAAGGACATGTGGCTGGAGGCGGTGAACCCTCGTCGTCCGACCGAGGTGTGTGTGGCTCAGATCACACAGGTTAGAGGACGCCTGCTGTGGCTGCGACTGGAAGGTACAGACCTGCGTGTGGAGGATTAAGTGTCAGAGGCCTCCTGCTGTGGCTCAGTTTGACTATAAAAGCCAGTGTGTGTGTGTGTGGGGGTGTGTGTGTGTGTGTGTGTGTGTGTGTGTGTGTGTGTGTGTGTGTGTGTGTGTGTGTG
>JAPTGZ010000005.1:24593558-24607851 GCA_029814645.1 Fowleria isostigma | reverse complement strand
CACACTCACCCTCTGACCACACCCCTCCCACCACTCTGTCTCTACACACACACACACACACACACACACACACACACACACACACACACACACAAATACACGCACTCGCTCTGTTTAAGGACTGACAGTTTGATGCTGTTTCTTCTAAATCTGTCTCTTCCACAGGCCAGAAACAGAAGAAGATAGCAGTGGTCCAGCCAGAAAAACAGTAAGAAACACAAACACTTATAGGATGTATCTGAAGGGAGCAGTTCATCTCCACAGTGATGGAAGAAATTCAAGTCAAAATAATGAGTCAATACTTCAAAATGTGGACGTAGTATCTCAGAACTAAGTCATCAAGAGAAACATTTCATTGCTATTTATATCCTCCTGAGAACCAGCAAGGCATTTTTGTCCTCTTTAGGGGGTAAGAGTTTCACAGCTTTAATTAAAAAAAAAAAAAAAAAAACACCATCCACTGCAAAGGGCATTCCATAAAAATAAAATAAATAAAAATGTATTTTAAAAAACAAAACTTTTACATAATGCTGTTTCCAATAAAGACTACTATTTTATATAAAATAAATAAATAAAAATGAAAACTTTCCTTGGTGTCAGAAGGATATAACTGAATATTAGTTTCCTTCTCTCTATCTGTGTTTCTAAGTCTCCCATACAACATGAAAGAATAACATCTGAACTGCATATAATCACAGAATATGACAAGTTTTAAGAGTCATACATTGTTTCATGTGGCATTTCCCTTTGAATGGTTGTAATAATTTTAATGTCACTAGGTTTCTTTTTACTCACAGGTTTGACCAAAACGATTTTTCTCCAAAACGTCTTTTGCCAAGACTGTCAATTCATCCTGCGCTCAGTGCCAACAAACACAAGTGTGATTTGTTTATAGAACTACACAAACAATTCAGAGAACTTATTCCAGAATAAAAGTAGATGATGCCAGACCAGTCTGCAGGGCTGGCACAGCTTGAACAATATCTGCTTATGTGACAGAAGCCCAATCTCACAAATTACAAAATGTCTTAATGTACAATTTGCCCAATCTGTATAATGTATCTCACCTACTCAGCACAGAAAAACAACACCACTAAAACATACATCCTTATTTTTGTTTACTATTTTTTAACTTCTTTTCAGAAACTAACTCATAATTTTGAGATACTGTCATTACAAGACAGTTTCTAGGTTTCTCAGATTTTACTTAGTAACTTTGAAATACTTCATATTCACATTTTTATTATAATATATTCTTAACTCATTATATTAAGTTGCAGTCTCTTTTTCTATCAGTGTGTTTAGACATGGGCTTCTATTTTTCTTTCTTTTTTTGTTAGGGATATATTCTATTATTTTCTCATTTTTGGTCATAGTATCAAAACATTATCATCTTGTACATCTTGTTACATTATCATATTCTTAAAATCTAACTAAAAGAGTCAGTTAAAAATAGTCAAAGCTTTGACATGTGATGCCAAATATCTCTTTGACATGATATTAGATATAATCTGAAACTACTTTTTGCTCTGAACTACTTATTGTAGCTTTATTGTGTGGTGCCAGTGAGACCAAACATCTTATTTGTTTTTTTGACGTTCATTGAATTGATTAGAGCTGTTACCTGGTTTCTATTCATAAATGTACACAACAGAGAAGATAAATGACTCATACTTGTCAGTGATAATGATTAAATGATACATTGAAAATGAAACCGGAATATTGGTCACATATACCAGTACAGCACATCTGCATTGCTGATCAGAAAAACACCATCTACTTTCTATATTCTACCTGTTAGCCTAAAACTTCTTTAGAATACCCTCCAGGCCTGTCTGTCACTCTGTGTAACCAAGGCATCCACTCAAACAGCAGGTTTTTAGGGCCAAAATGACCTCCCCAGGGCACTGATAGACTACGTTGACAAACGGTGTGTTACAGTGTTGGCTGTTGAGCGCAGCCCCAGGAGCGTCAGACTCTGATAGGAGGAAAACTCCGGGTTTCAGCTGCACTTTGACTCTAACCTCCAGTTCAGTTCCTCACTTCAGGGGAATCTTTTCATCAATAGCTCATCATTTTGCTTTCTTTTCTACTTCACCTACTTCTATATGTGACTCAGACTGCAGTAGCTGTTCGCACACTGATTTGGTTGAGTGTGTGTTCATGTGGTTGCTGTGTGGCTTCGTTCTCTGATTAGATCAGTTGTATGATTTTTATTGTCTAGTCTGACTGGATTGATTGCTTTTTCCTGCAGGTTCGTTCAGCCGCAGACGATGGAGACAAATCCTGTCAACCACTGCCAGCCTGTCACCATGGAAACCGGTAATCAAAAGCCACATTACTGATGATTTATCTGCAGTAATTAATGCTAATGAGGCGCTCGGTACTTTCTGATGTTCAGCTTTCACTTTGTTTCAACTTCTTCACTTTCTTTAAAGATTTTTTTTAAAGACAATGAAAACATAACACTGTACTGCTGTCAGTAGTTTTTCTTTTAATGGATTTTTGCCATTTATTGTGTTTTAATGAACACAAGAAGGAAAAGCCAAATGAGTCAATTTATGATTTTTCATTTCCCATCATTGTGACAGCTGATGTTTTTTTAGTAATTTCTCAAACAATAAGCCTACATCTTGCAGGTTCAACATTCTCAGATCTTATCATTTAAAGAGTTTTTTTTAGGTATGAATGATTATAGTAATTTAGACTATTTGGCAGCTGAAATAAGTAATATAAACTCTATTTCCATATCCTTCTTATATCTAAGAAAACAAAAGAAAATCAGGCACTTTCCCTTGTTGCTTTTTCAAATATTTTGTATTTATTTGACAAAATGATTGTTTGTAATAAAGGTAACTATTGTGGTTTCCTTTACACAACTGGGTTTGTTTCCTCCATTAAGATGACCTCTTACTTGTCAGGGTAAGGAGGAAGCTGGTTTCTGTTTGCAGCATAGGGGATTTTGACAAACTTAAATTCCCCAGTCAGGTTCCTCCAAGAGAATTCACATTTACCATGAATGTATTTAATTGGGTTTCTTAGTCTGATTGGTTTTACAGTATGAGAACAGGAGAAAAAAAACACAGTAACAGGTGAATTTTCACTTATAAACCTGCTCCGGTTCACATTTTGAGGATTACCATGTCCATCGTTTACGTCTGTGGTGCTGTTGTTTATACAGGGAACACCTTTGTTAAATCTAAATGTTTATATGAATCAGATTGTCCAGAAGTAGCTTACTAATCACACATATATTTCACTTTTAATAAAAACACTTTCTATTGGTATCGATGACACTCTGGACAACCTGTTTCAACCACATTTAAGATTATTATTAAAAAGTGAATAATATTTTTCCATCTAAAATAAAGGGCTCCAGACAGTTGATGAGCAAACTGACTCAAAAATGTGTGTACTTTACGATTTAGATGTTGTTTATGTAGTAAATGTGAAACAACCAACATAGTCATTCCACTCTGGGAAAAGCAGTGCTGGAGACAGAGTGATTTTTGTGTTTGGTTTGATTATAAAATTACTGAAGAACACACTGGTTAGCTTCCACAAGATGTAACTTGTGATTTTGTTTGCATCTCATCTGACAGCATCCTTTCCTCTTTGTGATTCTCTTTATGTTTGTTAAATGTTGCTGCAAAAAAAAAGCTCTTGTTTGATAAAGATAGATGAATGAGGTGAAAATGCATTTGCAATCCAATGCTATCACAGCATAAGAGGCATATAATATGGGTAATTATCTGTAAAAATAAGAACGCTCCAACAACCCTTCATGTAATTTTTTCTTTTCCTTTCATAAATCTGATAATATAATTGCTGGCTCGTCTGTAGTGTTGGATGAATTTGATGTTCTCTTGCGATGCTATAGATGAAATCAGTACAAATTTATTTACAGAGAACATCGAAAACCAACCAAATTTAATTTAGTTTCATAAACAAAAGGTAGTAAAATGTGGATTCTTTTGAAATCTTGATTTTATTATGAAGGTGATTTCTGTGCATCTTATTATATGTAAAAGATCATCATAAAATGAAATAAAAAGCATCATATTTTTATTCAGTAGTTGTGGTTTGGTTGTAGATCTTCCAAACTACCACGCCTCCTTCCATTCTTTACAGTGTTTTATTTGGGAGGATGTGCATGTACACAAAACCTATGTTCAGGCACAAAGAGAGTGGGGGGTCTAGCCATTGTTTCCATGAGACCCCTGCCCTCTTTTCCAAGTTCCTTGTTTAAAAACCACCCACTTGCTCATGAATATTCACTGCTTTACCTAATTGCTATTCACCCCTAGCGGTGTGGTTCCAGGTGCTGGTGGTAGTCAGGGGTTGTAACAAGAGCGAAGTGCAACGTGCACTGCATCGTTCTGTCGACCCTTAATTTATCTCTGGGGGGGGGGGATCACATAAACAGGACTTGGACCAGATTGACTCCGCAATCAACTACATGCTAAATGCCTGCAGTTACATACTTACTCAGTGTATTCATAATAATGTATTTTTATTTAGTTAGTCTGAAATCACTTTAAAATATAAGAAAACAATAAAACATGCATTTTCTTAAGCTGTAGAAGAGCTAGTTAATATTTGAGGCAAGTGAGTTTTAAAACAGGAAACTGGTCATGATGACATGATATAAAATATGAGTAAACATCATATGCTGTCTTTTTTTGTTTGTTTGCTTTTTCAAACTCAGGTCTAACCAATGGAAGATACTCCTGTTCAAAGATTTTCTTCAACCACCGCTGCTTCTCAGGACCCTACCTCAATAAGGGACGGATCGCAGAGCTGCCACAGGCTGTCGGACCCGGAAAGTGCACACTGGTCCTGAAAGAGGTGGGCCAATGTTAAAAAACACTTTAGGGAGATGGAGAAGAGCAGTTTAATCAAAGAGCTGCACACTTCCAAAGGGGGAGGAGGAGGGCTGACAGACATTGAAAGAGGGAGGAGGTGAAAGATGGAGGGTAAGACAGCGATGTCTTGTTAACCACCTGCAGTTTCCCAGCAGTGTCTTCATCTTAATGTGAGGAGCTGTCAGTCAAGTGTGTTTACACATTACACAGTACACACCACTACCACTGCTCAGCAAAACAGCCTGTTAATTTCTCTAGAGACTGTGTGTGTGTGTGTTTGTGCATAGAGTTTTGTAACAGCTCAGTTTTTGTAAAGAAGAATGTGATGTGCATTTGTCCTTTTGTTTTTGTGTCATGTTTTGTGCTGCATTAAGTCTATTGGAGCCGTTACTGTGAATCTTCATGGGAACATTTCAGTTGATCCATAGGCTTATTTTTTTAATCTAAGCTCTGCTTTTGCCTCCAGCTGCTGAGCATGCTGATCAACGCTGCTTACAAGCCTGGGCGAGTCCTGAAGGAGCTACAGGAGCTGGGGGATCAGAGTTGGGACTGCCAAGAGGAGACCCTCAAAGCCAAGTGAGCAGACCAAAACACACAAAGTGTAGGGGAACCTGCATCAGGATGAGATCAGACTCAGATTTATTCTGGTCATTTTCTGGGGAAACTTTCTTCAACTTGGGAGTTGTAAAATTAGAGCCCTCCAGGCCTTTATGCTCACTGTTCCCTAAATCATAACAGATCAGGAAATCATCTGATCTTTTTCACTCAAAAATTGCTGGCAGGTTTTTCTGTTCTCTGGCCTCATGAATCCATTTTGCACCCCTCAATTGAATTTGCTCCTGCAGTGTTTTTTGTGAAGTCTGCATTTTCTTCTACTGCTGGCTGCACAAAGTCAAATTATTCCACAGCTTGGGGCTGCATGCGCCGTTGTTTTCTAATCAAAAAGTGTCCTATTTTTTCTGGCTAAAAGTCATAAGTTCTAGTGAGTCACCTGCAGGAGCCCACAAAGCACAAAGATCACATTCATGCATCAGTGTTTTCACTGCTCAGCCAAGAGGCTACTTTTAATTTACTGCATCACATGTTGTTTAAGGGACTGGTTACTTTTTTATCCATATAGTATATTTGTAGCACCCCAACAATCTGTCCTGTATGTTTATGCACGTACTGCAATCTCCAGATTGCAATTCTAGTAGATGCCAAACTGCATTTTGTTATGTATTTGTACATGTGTAATGACAAAGTTGGATATAATCTAACCTAATCTCATCTAATTTTTTTTTTTTAATTTCATTTCATTTATCTCTAGGATGTTTTTAGAGTTTACCTTCATATCAGGGTTTTTCTAGTCTATTAGAATAAAACTAAAACTTGTGGAGAAAAAACTCACTGACTAAAAACGTTTTTTGTTTTTCAACAGCACTAAATCTAAGAGAAAACTACAATGAAAATATAAATAAAACAAACCATAATTGCAAGTAATTTTTTTCTTCTCAGTTTGGTGGTTAAAAGAGTTAGTGCAGTGCTTTCATCATTCCCTTCTCTGCTTCTATAAATCAAAGCTTTCCTTGTAACATTTAAAAAAAAAAAGCAAAACACTGAAATTACTCAAACCAGTCAATTCCTCAGAAAACTAAATCTACTTTTATACTTAAAAACTAACAAGACTCTGGTTTGTACATTGTAAATTTGTACAAACATAAATGCTCTATTTCTCAATGTATACACGCAAGTTGTGAACAAAGATAACTTTTTTAAGTGTTTCCAAAACAAACTCTTTAATTAGATTTTGAGAGGTCATGTGAGTTTACAGAGCAGACTTCCCTTTTCTAACCTTGGCCATTAAAAAAAGAGTTTTGCAAAATTGGCCAAAGCATGTCCTCAGTGTCCCTCAATAGCTCGGTGATCTGAATTCTTGCCGGCTCGCAGAAACAGCCCACTTCAACATTGTTACCATGCCGGCAATCATCACTCATTGTCAAGTACTGTGATGGATTACAGATTGTTAATTATCCATTGTTCTCATAAATAAAAGTGTAATGTCATGCGATGCCCTCCCTTCTCCTTCGTCCCTTCTGTTTCAGATATAAAGGGAAAACCTATCGCTCCACCATCCGCATAGTCCGCATCTCGGACCAGATCCCAGACTTCTGTCATAAGGTGTGTCTGAAGCTCCAGTGCTGCCCGAACCTCTTCAGCCCCATCCTCGTTACCGACAAGTGCCCAGAGAAGTGCTTCATACAAACAAAAACCAAATACAGTGAGTCCGTGTAATTATACGCATCACTTCCTCCACCACAGTTATGAAGAAGACCCAAATCAAAGCTTGTGTTGCTGCCGAGTGTGTAATTGCCTTTGATGAGTAGTTAAGTTTTGTTTTGGGTGCATTGTTTTGAACATCTGCTGTGCGTCCTCAGCCCACTACTATGGGAAGAAGAGGAAGCTGTCCAAGCCAGCGGGAGGAGAGGAGACGGCAGAGGGGGAGCTGGCCAAGCCGACACGCCGCAGGAAGAAGAGAAAAGCTATCTTTGTGCAGAAGAAAAGACGCTCATCCACTGTGGACTACACTCCTGCTGGCTCACCACAGGTTAGATAACACTGCTCTCCTCCACTTGACGCCTTTTTTTTTTTTTTTTTCTGTCTGTCTTCCTCCGTTACTCGGCATCCGACAGAAGATACTTATTGAACCACCAGAATGAAAACAGACTCATCCCTAAAAATATGTTGGAGCCGAAAGGAAAAGGAGCCTCGCTGACAGGAAATGCAGCTCAGAGGAGATTTTTAATTTACTGTAGACTCGCTTATAATTTACATGTTGCTCACACCAATTACAGGCCTTTGAATTTAAATGCACGCTTTGGTTAGTATGTGTGATGTTCCAAAAAGAAAAAAAAAAAATTAGACTTGGAGTAACTGCTTTGGGGGGTTTTTGCCAGTGAAACATGGGGTCTTTAATGGTTAAACTGGTCTGTAACTGGTTTTGGTCTCTAAGGTAGATGTTAGAGGATGGACTCGCATAAAGAATGGGATTTTATTGAATCTGAAATAAATTATTCTGAATTGTCCAAACCCTTATAGTAACTACAGTATTTATGTAGTATAGCTTCTTTAATAAAGCATCTGCTGAATCTTAGATACAGAGAGAGAAGATCATTTAAGAGTCGATTCACTGTGTTTGATTTCTAGTAGGTTTTTTTTTTGTTTTTTTTTTCAATGTTTTATTTTGGAAAAGCAATCTATATTCCAGAGCATAACATGTATAATATCAAAAGCAGATTTGGACCCATTGCTATCCACATAATTTATGCATTTCAATAACTATATACATACTGGGAGAGAAAACATTTGTACAAATCGAAAAAAAAAAAAAAAAAAAAGATCAGAGAGAAGAGATTAGATAAGGTTAAAAACTGTAATAAAAGCATAAACAATGAGAATAAGGTCAAGTGCAAGTTACAGTTTAGGCTTCCACAAAATCTGGTTGTAAAGACTGAATATACTTGACTCATTTGGTCCAGGGTTTAAAGAAAGCTGTTTTCTTAAGACAAAGAGAAAAAGTAATCCTCTGCATTAAATAAATGTCATTCATTATATCTCTGCTCTTGTATGATGGGGGGTTCAAGAACCAAGCATTGTCTGGCGAGTGCTTTTTTTGCAGGTGTATCAAAGTGTTTCCATTTTAATGCCAAATGGAAACACTTTGGTAAAAGCCCAACTTCTTTTCACTGTAATCGCAAAATCCAGGTAAATATCTTTAATATGCAAGTATCTGCTGGACATCAGGTGGTTTTATTTCCCTTCCTAAAAGTCTTTTTGTCACATGTTTTCGCAAAATATAAAAAAAATCCAGATTCTTGTTTAGCCATTCAGTCTATCGAAGGCGCATTACCACCTCAGATACATTTATCAATTGTTTTGTGCAGAAAAAGGCCACTGTGGGTTATTTCTGCTCATCATTTACACTGAAAGAGCTTTAAAATTGGATTCTTATACAAAATGCATCGCTGCAGGAAAAATGTGAACCTATTAAGGAATCTAGATATTTCTCCCAACTCTGATATCCTACAATGTGAAATGGATAACTCACTCCAGTCTCACAGACGTAACCTAAACCTCTGCAAACAACATGAGCTGTTGGTTGTGTCAGTTACATAGAACTTCCTTCACCTCTGTCTCACAGCTACAGCTCACATATCTGTTACTTTGAGACGTTTTATGATAGTTAAGACAGCAGCATTTTCCCTTGGGGACTTGGTAGAGCCAAAAACAGAGCTAAAACAGAATAGATGTAAAGCTAAATTTCAACAAAAGTATTTTTTCAGAGTTGTGTTTTTGGGTATTTGTCAAATGACTAAAAACACAAATCTGACAAAATACATTTGTTGATCTGTATGGATGAATGGAATCTACAGACTACAGTTGTATGCTCTCTGTAGATTTTGGACAGGACATATCGTCTCCATTTATTCAAACTACATTTGATTCTTAATAAAGAAGCAGGCACGTAATAGAGCAGGAAGTGATTATTCTCACGTGGCACTGGCTTAATTCAAAGTTATCTCTATCTTGGTGTCATGGAGGATTATATGTCGAGAATGAGGAAATGAAGCACAGGCCAAACATGGAAATGTGAGCCTCACTCATCTGACTCTGACACTCTTTCTCTCCTCAGTACAGTGATGAGGAGGATGAAGAGATGGCATTGCAGTCGGGCAGTGAAGGCACCAGCTCAGAGCCTCGTGAAGACCACACAGACACTTCCTCCGTGGAGGTGACTAGCAGTCGTCCACGGCGCGCCGCCACACTCCGCAGAGCGTTCAGCATGGGCATGAGCCAGGAGGCTGCTGAAGGCCGCAGGAGGTCAACCCGCTCACTGTCAGCCTACAACCAGAACAACAACAAATACCAGCCACCCAAAGGACAAGACATCCAGGTCAGACAAAGCACACGTCAGTCATGATATGTTGTCATGGAACACTTACTGTACTGGACAAAAGTCTTGGGCTACCTTCAGGTTTGTTTTCTTCTTTTTTTGTAGGAATGAAATGAGCCTACTTATTTATTTCTCTTTTCTTCAGATATAAGAAAATACAGGAAATGTGTGTACAAACTTTACACTTATTTTTCTACATTTTCCCTTGCCAACAGATTTTTTTTTCTTTTTCCTCTTTGATAAGTTTGTTTGACCTGTTGTTTGTTGCAGCCATAATATAGATGATTTAATATATACAGTGTAAATCCATTAACAACTGTACATAACTTGATGTTTGTGCATCATTGCCATATTTAAAGGAAGGAACATCATGTACTATATACTTGTGCTTTTACAACTATCTTTGAGAACACGAAGGAACACGTTGGACTAGCATTAACTTATTAAAACAGTACAACGTGTCCCCTTTTACGAACCAGCATAAAACAGCCCACAGTGCTGCCAGTGGTCCAGAACTGCACAGTACACCTGCTCTGTGTGTTTCAGATGGAGGAGGAGGAGGAGGAAGGCCAGCTGGTTCTGGACAGGAACCCTCTGGAGTGGAGCGTAGACGAAGTCGTACAGTTCATCAACTCTACAGACTGTGCATCTCTGGCCAACATCTTTCAAGAGCAGGTACATGCACAAATATGTTTATGACAAATGTCTTTGTCTGGTTCTAGTTTTTTCCACTCTTGAGCCTGTTTAATTCATTGTCACTGTCAGATTTCCATTTCTACTTGCTTAAGCTGATGATCACTGAGTACACTCGTCTTTACCCATAATGCACCCTGGTCAACTCCAATCAGACTTCAGATATGTCTGCTAAGCATATTTAAAATAGACATTTTTTTAACAGACAAATCTCTGTCTTGTATTTTGTTGTTTTAAGATGTAAGAAACTATATGGTATGATCGACATGAATATCTGAATTTAAATACACAACAAAACAAAAACACCACATGCAGCCCACAAACTCTCACTGTGGAGTAAAATGTTTTATTCATCGGAGCTGGATCTTTATGTTAATGAATGTGTGTGTGCAGGACATCGACGGCCAGGCCCTGCTGCTGCTCACTCTGCCCACGGTGCAGGAGTGTATGGACCTGAAGCTCGGTCCAGCCATCAAACTATGCCACCAAATCGAGCGTGTCAAGGTTGCCTTCTACAGACAGTACGCGAACTGACCAGGAAGCCTGTCTGTGAGGACACTATGGCTGTGCACGTCTGGAAAATCATTGGATTTACTTCCCTCTTTGCAGAAAAAAATGGGAATTTGACGATGAGGATTTTTTTTTTTTTTTTTTTTTTTTAAGAATTCCAGATTGCTTGAAGGGATTGTTTTCAGTGCAGTTGCATGGGAAAAGCACAAACTCAATGACAATGGAGTGAACTGTGGGGGATTTATTGCTACGATGAGCTGAAGGAATAACTTCTGGGATACTGTATGAAGATGTGATTTAGTACCCACTAAGACTTTCCCACTGCTGCCGCCAGCAGAACAAAACACATTGGAGATGGCCCATTGACTTTACCGATCTGTGAAGAAGTTCTTTTGAGAAGGGGATGAGTCGTTTCTGAAGACACTTTTGTTTATTTCTTACTTTGTGATAGAGGAGCGTTTGAGTTAAAATTATAACCATAACCACTTACAGCGTTTCCCCCCCTTTTTGTGTGACATAATTGGTTCTGAAAAATATAATGAAAAATTATTTAACATCCAAAAATTAATATATTTGGAATATTTATTGTTATCTTAATTTATGAGGCGTAATCTATTTGGATGTAAAGAAAACAAATGAACATTTCTGTCATAATGTCAACATTTTCCACTGAAACAAGCCTCCAACACAGGATTTAAGTTATTCACCAACCTGCATTTTTGTAGATTTACATTTTATCTTGTGGGGGGAAAATAGTGTTGTTTGAGAAATTGACATCCTACTAATCTGAACTCAATTGTGCTCTCCCCTTATTGTTACAATCACATGAAATAATCCTGTAAGCTATTTTGTGTCCATCTATGCAAATGTGTTGCAGATATTTTTGATAAATAAGAAAATAAATTTCTATTGATTTTTATGTGTTGGTCATGAAACTTTTTCAATCACAATAACATCACTGAAACCCCAAGAACTTCCCACAGATGAGATTTCTAATTTGGTAAGTATGGAATTATTTTACTGCCACTGTGATGTTAAAGAAAAAACTGTCAAAATGAAAAACTTCTCAAATTAATAACTATCATTATTAAATTATGATTTTTTTTTTTTTTTTATCACAGTGGTGTAAATGGGCTTTTACAGTGAGTAAAATGATGACCAGTGTCTTAAATAATGACTTGTAAAGAGTCACAACTGATGTCAGCCCACTACAGTTACAAACTGAGTGGCAGTAAGACAGTTTACTGTCAGTGTTCAATGGTTTTACTTCAATGAAGTAAAAACACAAAGACGGCAGTTGTACCATTGTATAGAAATGGTTTGGGCTGTCATGGAGCTTTACTTATTCATTTAGAGCAATTTTATGCTACCAACACAGTTAGCATTAGCATCAGATACTTCAGGTCGAGAGGATCTTGGCTGCATGTGCAAGACACATAATGTGTACGGCTTGGCCAAGAAAAAAGTCCCCACCTGGATTTAACTCCACAAATAGTTCAGATTCTTTCGTTGGATAATTACTGCAGTGATAAATGTTTCATATGAAACAAGTTCTTTAACTCAAACTGATGCAGAGGTCAGTTTGATGGGGAACATAAATACTGGACTATGTTTGAATGGAAAATAGTCATGTGGTCTGATGAGTCCAGACTGAGCTTGGTCCAGAGTGATGGACACATCAAGTTGAGGAGACAGGCAGATGAAGTCATTACCCATCATCCCTAGTGCCTACATGTTCATGGAGTAGTTCTATTGATTGCTGATCCATGCAGATGGTTAGTGGTTTCACAGCTTCACTTATTAAATGCAACCTTACTGCTCTTCTGTGCAAACCATTATTTTGAGTAACAAGGTTATCAAAATACTGTCCCAAAATAATGGCATACTAGGTTATTAGATGAAAATATTAAGTTGTTTTTGAGAAAGTTTCCCATCATTTTTAGATACTAAATTGTTATTGTGACTTACACATTTTTTTTCCCTCATGACTGTTGAACTAATTGGCTTCTAGTGCTATGGAAAAAGGTCTAGTTATTATTCCTATGGAAATACCAATGTTTCCATGACAACTTGACACTGATAATGAGCCATATATTATTAATCCAACAAAAACTCATAACCTTTTAAATTCAAGTGTATAAAATTCTGTTTATCAAAATAAATAACAGATCTCTGCTCACTGAGTCACAGTTACACTAGGGAGATTAAGGGTTAACAGGTGCTCCCTCCTATGTGATGAGATATGAGAAGCCATACTTGACTGTGGTTAACAGAACAAACTCACAGTTTAAGAGGAACCACAGTCCTCTGGGCTGCTCTCTTCAAACAGCTGTTCATGTGTTTTACATTATTTATTTACTGTTGAATAAATATTCTGTCTAGAATCTGTTTTTTGATTGGTGACATAAGGTATAAAAATGCGAAACAAAATAAAACAAAAAAAAACAAAAACTGAATGCGACATAAATGACACATGACACATGATACTGGGTACATATTCTGATTACCCTTTAGATAAGTAAAAGGTATAATTCAGTAGAGACACAGTTAACGTGTAAAAGTAAATAATATTATTAGGACATACACACATGGTAATTACTAATGGGTATCATAACCATCAGGTAAAGCCTTGAAAAAAAAAAAAGTCAGTTTCATTTATCAGAATAAACCACCAGCATTTTAATAACAGGGTATCAAATATGTCTCTGGATGGTTTTAAAAGTGACTTTTCTGAGCATATCCCACTGTAGGCAAAGACAGTCGTGACAGACACTAATGTATTCCACAAAAGCCAAACAACACAATTACCCATGAAATGAAACTGACTGTTTCCAAAACAAAACCAAGCCAAGTGCCACTGAGCAGGAAAAAAAAACAGAATTCAGAAAGCGTAAACAATAGCAGCAATTTCCCTCTTTTCTATGAAATGAAAGCATCTCCATCAGAC
Source organism: Fowleria isostigma (assembly GCA_029814645.1). Classification (NCBI taxonomy): domain Eukaryota; kingdom Metazoa; phylum Chordata; class Actinopteri; order Kurtiformes; family Apogonidae; genus Fowleria; species Fowleria isostigma. The sequence continues at coordinate 24,593,903 of JAPTGZ010000005.1, read as the reverse complement.
CTTTCTCTACAGACAGACAATAAACCCTCTGTAGTCTTCAGTTACTTTGCCATTATTTATATTGGACATGTTGGCTGAACAGGCGTCATCCGGTTAAACACATACAGTAGTAGAATGCAATAACACCAGAAACACACTGACACACATTCAACAGCAGGGAAAACAAAAGCAACAGGTGAAGGTGAGCAGTGACAAGTTCCACAAGTACTGTTTTGTAGAACTTTTTTTATTGGTTTGGAAATTGAAATACTTGAAACACAACAAAACATACAAATAAGGTAAATAAATCATTTTTGTAAGAGTTCAATTATTAAAAAAAAAAGGAAAAATAACAAAAAAATAAAT